>LPNX010976004.1:0-63123 GCA_001517045.1 Pseudotsuga menziesii | reverse complement strand
TCGAGGCACGCACTCCACAGATTGTGGCAAAAATCATCGCCATTACTCTCACCTTGGCTGGTCGCAGCAGTGACCTCAAGCTGGAAATGCTGGACGCCGTCGACCTGATTGCAAACAACGGCCGCATTTTCCGATGGGCAGACTACCTCGCAGACTTGGTTGAAACCATATGTGAGCGCTGTCAGGAAACAGGAGGTATTATCAAATTCCCCTCCTTAATCATTTGGATTGCAATGTATTATATCTGTCCGGAAGGCAGTCCTGTCTTCCGAGAGCCGACTAGGTTTGAGATGCACAGGTTCAAACTCTTTTCCCAAAAAGGAACTGTGCATGAACTCAATCAAGGGAAGGTATTTATGGAAAACTGGTTCCAGCAGCTTAAGCTGCGCACGACAAGGTGGAGGGTTCCCCAGAACATCCGCCGACACCTCCCAGCCGACTCACACATCCAGCTGGAGCTCGACCATACATTCGTATGGTCGTTAAACACTCAGGATTCCAATGCCAGGGACCTCGACTACTATCCCACAGTCGAGCAGATCTTTCGAGAGTTGTCTAGGCAGACAAAAACCAAAATTCAAATCCCGGAGGCTGCAAAACAGGTCGACTTCTCTATAGTCGAACCTCTGACCGACCAGGAGAAGGAGGAATATTACGAGCTGCACCTGTATATCAGCACTTTTGTGACGCAGGACACTCCAATTGGCACTCCTGGTCGGGTGCACTTAATAGTGAAGCATCCGACTGCACCAGTCGTGGACACCCCGACCGAGCAACAGCAGACACCACCACCAGCACAACCACCACTACAACAAACAGCTCCCCCGGCTACTCAGACGATCGACCCCGCTCAGACCCCGACAGGAGAAGTCGAGGAAGACAATCCTGAGTATGCGGTGTCTCGGAGCATTCTCAGGAAACTGGCAAAGGAGATCGCCATTGCCAGAAGAAACATCAAACTGCAAAAACGTCAGCAAGGCAAAGGTAAGCGCAAGCTTGTCCTTGCTGACTCCACAGATGACGAAGACGAACTGGCAGCCTCAGCACTCGATATTGTCGAGGATGCCAGAGCAAATAAAGTAACTGTTGAAACCCAGTTTCAACTTTTTGTCGAAGCAGGAGCACCCGAAGGTCGGCCGAAGAAGGCCAAAACAACACCACTGTCCGAAGATGTGGTCGACCTGATGACGACTCCTCCCCGTCCATCTCCGACTAAAATCGTCGAGGAGCAAGCACCAGTGCAGCAGCCCGACATGTCCCCCGAAGACTTTGCAAGAGTTATCCCTGAGGCACTCAGAGCCAGGGCCAACTCGGACCAGGAGCTTAGAGCCTTCTTTGCAACACTGCCTGCATTGTTCAAAACAGCGCAGACAATCAAGACAACAACTCCCCTTAAAGAAAGCCAAAAGACATATGCACACCAAACAACTGTATTTACAAGGGTGCATGACGGTGGTGACATTGCGGGACATGAACAGACCTTCACCGACTACCAAGTCCCACCGGAAGAAGACGTTATATCTTCCGACCAAAGTCCCCAACACCAGTCTCCATCACCACCAGGATCAGGAAACCCTTCCTCCCCACCCCCACCACCATCATCTCCACCACCTCCACCACCGCCTGATTCACAGCCGAGACCACCATCATCACCACAACCGGAGGTGGACATACCACCTCCCCAAACCGAAAAACCCCTGACCACTGAACCAACCCTTCCGACACACACCCCTTCGACCTCTGATCCACCTTCCACTTCTGCAGGTCCTCCCGACAAACCAACAGAGCAAGCAAAGGAGCCAACAGAACCTCTTCCTCGACCCGACCAGCTAAGGATCAGCTTATGGGATGTAAGCTCGTTGACCGACTCAGAGGTTGGCCAGCTACTCAACACCTTAGCAAAAGAGTCGAAGAGGAGGACGACCCGACTAAGGCAACAGCTCAAGGATAAGGAGACAGAAGAAGTCGAGTTCCTCGACAAGTGCAGGTCTCTTGTACAGACTGTTACCCCAGGACCTGTCGAAGTTGCTACCGACGGACCGCTGGACAGAGCATATCAGCTGTTTGAAGGTTTGGTGTCGACCATACAGACCCACCTCCACGAGACTAAGGCCGGGCAAAAAGAAGAAACTGTCCGACTGCTCCTGACTCAACACACATCATTCTCGGAGGCTCACAAACTTCTACAAGACCACATGGAGGAATCCATTGTAACTGAGGAAGTACTCCGAGATTGGCCTACTTATTATGGGCAGGTCTATAGTCAGACGAGGCAGACCAGACAAGGCATTCAGGCCTTGGAAAGAAGGAAGTCGATTGAGACAGAACTGAGGCAGACAATCGAGGATCAAATAGTGATGGAAAACACTAAGCTGCAGCAGTTGGAACGTGAGGCACACCAGTGGGTTCAGCACACCCTTCCCAACTTGGAGAGAGTCGACAACATCCGTCCGCAGATGAAGAGACTCCTTGAGACTGCAGAAGAACACAATCAGCTGCTGGGCCCCAACATGGACAATATTGCAGAAATGGCAATGGCACAGAAGATGTCGGTACTCTCAAATCTTACTACTCTGACTATCGACATTCAGAAAGCCTTGCAGACATGGACGGACTTTCAACACCAGCTTGCCATCACAGCACCAACAATAGTCGAAGTCTGTGTGCAGAAGAGACCAACTATTTGCCTGCACAGCCCACCTCAGTAGCAGTCTCCCTTTGCAATCTATTTTTTGTACTTCTAATCTATTTTTTTACCTCCCCTTTTCTTCGGGATGAAGAAATGTTTTGTTTGTGGGGGAGATGTAGAAGGAGCAAGTCGACATAAGTCGACTTGAACGAAGACCGACTTAGTCGATCAGCCGACTAAGTCAAGAGACTGACTACGTCGGTCGGCTGAGTAAACACAGTAGTTAGTCTGTTAACTAATAGTCGTGTCGGTTCGGTGAACCGACAGGTAGTTATGATTGTAACTGTCTGTAACCGGTATATTAGGCTGTTGAGCCACTCAAGAACCTAGTTTAGTTCTTGGCTTTGTATGATCTATTGAGAATAATATAATCTGTTCATCTTATCAGTTCTTGTCTCTTGTATCTGTGATTATTCTATGTATTTTTGTATGTATTATTGGTAACCTTATGTGATCTGTGAGATTACAACAAGAAGGAAAGTTTGGCCAACTGGAAAGCCAAGAAAAATAATAATCAGTATGAACAAAAGAAGAAGGATTTTGTGCCCAACAGAAATTCTAAGAACAATAAGGCCAGAAATTATCCTAATAATAAGAATTTCCAAGGAAATAAGAATAATCCTTCAAACAATCAGAATAATTCCAAGGGTAAAGAATTGGTAATTATACCAAGAACTTTGAGCACAAATAACCTATAAAGTGCTGGGGGTGTAATGGCCCACACTATGATTCAGTTTGTCCTAATTGAAAAAATGCTGTTAGCAATATTCATACCATATAGGAGGAGATGATTGTTGGGGAATTAGCGAGGACCATGCCCAGAATCAACGCAGCCTTGGAGAATCAACAAGCAGAATATTAGACTTCCATGGTGGAAGTAGAAGGTATGATAAATCAAACCCCTGTAACTATTTTGATTGATCCAGGATCTAGTCTCAGTTATATTGCACCTAAAATGGTAGAAAAATGTAAGTTACCTGTAGAAAAATTTGAGAATTCTTGGTTGGTTTAGTTAGCCACTGGTGCTAAAAGAAAGGTAACTTGTTTTGTAAAATAATGTGCAGTAGTTATGGATCATTTTGAAACTATTGTCAAGATTAATGTATTGCCTCTTGGTTCTTATGATTTACTAATTGGTATGGACTGGTTAGAACAACATAGGGTAATTTTAAATTATTATGATAAAACCTTCACATGTTTAAACAGTGATGGAAAACCAGTAAGTGTAAAAGGAATCCCTAGAAAAACCACCATAAGGCATATTTCTACTCCACAGCTTAGGAGAGCTATTAGGAAGGGATGTAAAGCTTATGCAGTAACAATAATTGATGAGGAGAGTCTAATTAAGACAGATAAGTTAAAACTAGAAGACATATTAGTCTTAAGAGAATATGTTGATGTATTCCCTGAAGAAATTCCGGGACTACTTTCGAAAAGGGAATTGGATTTCACCATTGAGCTGGTAACGGGTGCAGTACCTAGCTCAAAGGCCCCTTATCGAATGAACATACTTGAACTTAATGAATTAAAGCCTCAATTAAAAGAACTAATTGATAAAAAGTATATTCGACCAAGTGTGTCTCCTTAGGGGGCACCTGTCATCTTCGTTAAGAAAAATGATGGAACCATGCGGCTTTGCATAGATTACCGTCAGTTGAATAAGATGACCATTAAAAATAGATACCCATTGCCCCACATAGATGATCTGTTTGATCAACTATGTGGAGCCACGGTGTTTTTGAAAATAGATTTAAGGTCTGGATATCATCAATTCAGGATTAAAGATGAAGACATCTTTAAGACAACTTTCAGAACTAGATATGGTCATTACGAATTTGTCGTCATGCCATTCGGGCTTACTAATGCCCCAACTATTTTCATGTGTTTAATGAACAACTTTATGCATAAGTATCTAGATATGTTTGTAGTCATGTTTATCGATGACATTTTAATCTATTCAAAAACTGAAGAAGAACACAAAGAACATCTAAAAATTGCTTTGCAAGAGTTACGAGATCATCAACTCTTCGCAAAGTTTAGTAAATGTGATTTCTTTAAGGATAAGATTTAGTACTTAGGTCATATGGTGACTAAGGAAGGGATTTCAGTAGGTCCTGAAAAGATAAGGGCGATTGAAGATTGGCCGGTTCCTAAGGATGTAACGGAGGTTCGATCTTTCATGGGCATTACCGGTTACTACCGGAGGTTTAGTGAAGGTTTTTCGAGGATTGCGAATCCGATAACTTCTTTGCAGAATAAGGGAAAGATGTTCGACTGGAATAAAAAATGTGAGGAAAGCTTTAAAAAGTAAAATACTTTATTAATCAGCGCACCTATTTTAAGAATAGTTGATCCTAATAAAGAATTTGTAGTATGCACTGACGCCTGCAATGATGGCTTAGGTGGTGTTCTGACTCAAGAAGGGCATGTTGTTGCCTATGAGTCAAGAAAATAAAAAATTCATGAAAAGAATTATGCAACTTATGATCTGGAATTAGCAGCTGTTATACATGCTCTAAAGATGTGGCGACATCACCTAATTGACAGAAAATTTATTTTAATGACTGATAATAAAGGATTGAATTATCTTTTAGATTAGCCTAGCCTAAATGCCAGACAAGCTAGGTGGCTAGCTTTCTTAAGTGAGTATGATTTTGAAATTCAACACATAAAAGGTAAAGAAAATAAAGTTGTTGATGCATTAAGTAGGAATGCAAGGCTGAATTTTGCAGCAACTATCAACACTTATGCTACAGATTTGGATGAACAACTTAAAGTAGGAATAAAACAAGATGAAATTTACCAAAATTTACAAACTAAAACTAAAGAAAATCCAACAGAAAGCTTAAGTAAAGGGAACAGTTTAAATACCAAATAATTTTTACTGTATAAAGACAAAATGCATGTACCTAACGTACCTAAAGTTAAGCTGTTAATTTTGGATGAAATTCATAAAACTTCATACTCAGGTCATCCAGGCTATCAAAAGACTAAAACCATGTTAAGAAAAGAATATTTTTTGGAAAAATATGAAGACTGAAGTAGCAGAATATATTGCTAGGTGTTTTGAATGTCAGCAGGTGAAAACTGAACATCAACACCCAGCTGGATTACTTCAGCCGTTACCCATTCCTAGCTGGAAATGGGAGAGAATTAGTCTCAATTTCATTACTGGAATGCCTAGAAATTAGAATCTGAATGATTCCATCATGGTAGTAGTTGATAAGTTAAGTAAAGTAGCTCACTTTATACCTGTTAAAACTTCATATAAAGCTGCAAACATAGCTGATATTTTTCTAAAACAGATTATCTAAATGCATGGAATACCGAAAGTAATAATCTCAGATAGAGATCCTAAATTTACAGGAAACTTTTGGAAGTCTTTGTTTAAAGGGTTAAACACTACATTAAATTTTAGTACTTCTTTCCATCCTCAAACAGATGGACAAACTGAAAGGGTAAACCAAGTACTAGAAGATTTATTAAGAATGTATGTAAAAGACCAGCCAGGTAAATGGGAGGATTATTTGCATATGGTAGAATTTGCTTATAATAATAGTTATCAGACATCAGCCATATTTAGTCCTTTCAAAGTTTTGTATGGAAGGAAATGTAATACTCCTATTTCTTGGAGTAATTCGGTGGATAGACTAGTATTAGGTCCTGAATTGTTAAAGGAAATTGAAGAAATTGTAAAACAGGTGCAGGGTAATTTGAAAGTTGCGCAGGATCGGCAGAAAAGTCAAGCATACTTAAAAAGAACTCCAAAGGAGTTTCAGGTAGGTGAACATGTGTTCATCAAGGTGAGCCCCACAAAGAGCTCTCTAGGATTGGGGAGTTGTGCAAAGTTAGCACCTCGTTACTGTGGTCCATTTGAAATTTTGTCCAGGATTGGACAAGTAGCTTATCAATTAGCATTACCTCCTAATTTAAGAGTACATAATGTTTTTCACATTTTCTGTAATAAATAAATATGTTCATGATGCTACTCATGTTGTTAACCAGAATGATGTACAAGTGGAACCAGAAGGAGATTTTCTGGTGGAACCGGACTGTATCCTCGGGTGGAGGGAGATCACACTTTGGAACCGCACCATTGGACAAGTGAAGGTGCAATGGAAGCACCTTAGAATAGAGGAAGCCACATGGGAATTGGAAAGTAATATGTGAGATGCATATCCAATTCTTTTCCAGGGGAATTCTGAGGATGAAGAATAAATAACATCGAGGACGATGTTATATTCTAAGGGGGTGTGTATGTCACATGCCCCAATTTTGCAAAACTAATATTATCTTTTTTGATTTTATTTAAGACATTATGTTAAATTTTATGCTAAGTTGTAATTGATGAATCAACAGAGTCAAGGATATTGAATGCAATTATGAATATTTTAATTATAAGTAAATAAAAGTGGAGACAACAGCTTAGGAGAGCTGTTTAAAGTGTGTTTACTAATCAAGTTGGTGGAGGAGACTGGGTGGAGAGAAAATAGACATGTGGCAGCATCCTCAAACACTTCCAACTGTTGCAGGCGAAAACCTCCCTAAATTTGGGGTCATGATCCCCCAAGAAAGTGGGATCAGAGTAGGTGGCTCAATTAATGACAACTGACCCAAAAGACCTAGGCAATATTTATAAAAATTCCCATTGAAGAGAGCTGAGGCTGCTCATTTCTAGAGAGGTATTCATTCAAGTGAATGAACTTCAGAGAAATTCAATGGTGAGGGAATTTGTGGAAAGAGTTTGAGGGCTAACTGCTAAGTGATCTAGTGCAACTTTTTAGCTAAAGGATCTTACTGCTGAGTGTAGAGTGATTATTGAGTCATTGGACTAGTCTATTGTTTGCTTGCTCCACTAGTTCTCGCCAAGGAGACTAGGAACAGGCTCGGGGGTCTTGAAGAGACGTTGTTTGAGCACTCTCCAAGAGTTGGTAGAGAGGAACGGCCTCCTAACTCTATTGTTGTCCAGCTTAATCAGGTTCTACAGTCTTTTTGTTTTACTGTGTTAAATGGTTAAATGTGAGTCTGGCTGATTAATGAATGTTAAATGTTTAGCTGTGAACTGTTAGAGTTAGCAATCTTTTAGTTTTTTGAAAGAAACAATTTGAAATAGATGAAAATTAATTCTAACCTATGTTTTTCCACATTTGGAAGGACCAAACCGTACTCCAGCACAGGCAGTGTATTTAAAAGAGATGAAGAATATGATAGGAGTTTGAAATGAATGGATGTATTATGCATTTCATAATATCAAAGTAATTTATTTCTGTATGTAGGTTGTTATCAGAAAATAACAATAACCTGTTTATTTATGTTTATTGTTTAACCAGCTTGTTGATGTAAGTATGCTAGAAAAGAAATATCCATAACTCTTTATAGATAGCAGGTTTATCATATTGATAAGTTATTCAAGTAGATAAGTTATTATTCTTGCACAGTACTTTATTTTTTTATTAAAATAAAAAATGTCCAGGAGGGTAAACTGTGGATATATATATATATATATTTCCTTGTAATTATATTATTAACCTGTAACAGAGGCAGTAGAAATAACTCAGACAAACCACTTTATTTTATTATGCTAAGGAAAGATTTAAATCAGAAATACTTAGTTTAATGAAATTTGTCCTGGACGCATTCATGAAAACCTAGGCGAAAGGCAAATGAATCCCTCTTTGCCCTGAGAATAACATCGCGATCCAAGCAACCGATCCTCCGAAAATCATGATTTCTGAAGAATATCCACCAGATTATCGAGCGCCACGGGCATGATCGTCTTTAAAACCATGGCAGATGCTCCCTGGTCATCAAGCCCGCCCATTCTCGATCTCCACCAAAACCCTGACCTATTTTTGGTAGCCGGGACGGAAGGAACCTCGATGTCCGAGGAGACAGAAATGGCCGGAGCATGGATCCGATCTCGGCACTGGTACATCCATGGTGAAGAACGATGGGATCTGCGAGCAAGGGATTGTAAAATCCTGCTCGCCATGAGCGCCCTGCTCCAAGAACCCTCTCGCCTTCTCCCGCCAGACATCATTAGTTTATGTAATGTTATTAATAACTAACCTTTAATAAATGTTTATTTATAAAAAGAACTATTTCTTTTAACTTATACAAACAAGATATACTTGTAAAAGAAAGTATAGGGCCGAAACTCTAATAACAAACAATATATGTAAATGACAATCATTTAAGCAATAATCCAATTATTTGGATTATTTATTAATAAACAACTAAACTGTTATAAATTATTACAGTCCTTTAAGGACAGAGAAAATACAATTATAATAATATAACTGAAAATTTACACTATATACATGTAACACTAATTAAAGGCTATCAAAAGACTATAACCATGTTAAGAAAATAATATTTTTGGCCAAATATGAAGACCGAAGTAGCAGAATATATTGCTAGGTGTTTTGAATGTCAGCAGGTGAAAACTGAACATCAACACCTAGCTGGATTACTTTAGCCATTACCCATTCCTAGCTAGAAATGGGAGATAATTAGTCTCGATTTCATAACTGGACTACCTAGAAATCAGAATCTGAATGATTCCATCATGGTAGTAGTTGATAAGTTAATTAAAGTAGCTCAGTTTATACCTGTTAAAACTTCATATAAAGATGCAAACATAGCTGATATTTTTCTAAAACATATTTTTCGATTGCATGGAATACCGAAAGTAATAATCTCAGATAGAGATCCTAAATTTACAGGAAACTTTTGGAAGTCTTTGTTTAAAGGGTTAAACACTACATTAAATTTTAGTACTTCTTTCCATCCTCAAACAGATGGACAAACTGAAAGGATAAACCAAGTACTGGAAGATTTATTAAGAATGTATGTAAAAGACTAGCCAGGTAAATGGGAGGATTATTTGCATTTGGTAGAATTTGCTTATAATAATAATTATCAAACATAAGCCAGATTTAGTCCTTTTGAAATTTTGTATGGAAGGAAATGTAATACTCCTATCTCTTAGAGTAATCTATTGGACAGACTAGTATTAAGTCCTGAATTGTTAAAGGAAATGGAAGAAATTACAAAACAGGTGCACGGTAATTTGAAAGTTGCGCAGGATCGACAGAAAAGTCAAGCATACTTAAAAAGAACTCCAAAGGAGTTTCAGGTAGGTGAACATGTGTTCATCAAGGTGAGGCCCAAAAAGAGCTCTCTGATATTGGGGAGTTGTGCAAAGTTAGCACCTCATTACTGTGGTCCATTTGAAATTTTGTCTAGGATTGGACAAGTAGCTTATCAATTAGCATTACCACCTAATTTAAGAGTACATAATGTTTTTCAAATTTTCTGTATTAAAGAAATATGTTCATGATGCTACTCATGTTGTTAACTGGAATGATGTACAAGTGGAACCAGAAGGAGATTTTCTGGTGGAACCGGACTGTATCCTCGGGCGGATGGAGATCACACTTTGGAACTGCACCATTGGACAAGTGAAGGTGCAATGGAAGCACCTTAGTCAAGAGGAAACCACCTGGGAATTGGAAAGTAATATGCGAGATGCATATCCAATTTTGTTCCAGGGGAATTCTGAGGATGAAGAATAAATAACATCGAGGATGCTGTTATATTCTAAGGGGGTGTGTATGTCACATGCCCCAATTTTGCAAAACTAATATTATCTTTTTTGATTTTATTTAAGATATTATGTTAAATTTTATGCTAAGTTGTAATTGATGACTTAGCAGAGTCAAGGATATTGAATGTAATTCTGAATATTTTAATTATAAATAAATAAAAGTGGAGACAACAGCTTAGGAGAGCTGTTAAAAGAGTGTTTACTGGTCAAGTTGGTGGAGGAGACTGGGTGGAGAGCAAACAGACATGTGGCAGCATCCTCAAACACTTCCAACTGTTGCAAGTGGAAACCTCCCTAGATTTGGGGTCATGATCCCTCAAGAAAGTGGGTCAGAGCAGGTGGTTCAATTAATGACAACTAACCCAAAATAACTAGGCAATATTTATAAAAATGCCCATTGAAGAGAGCTGAGGCTGCTCATTTCTAGAGAGGTATTCATTTAGGTGAATGAGCTTCAGAGAAATTCAATGGTGAGGGAATTTGTGGAAAGAGTTTGAGGGGTTAATTGCTAAGTGATCCAGTGCAACTTTTCAACTGAAAGATCTTACTGCTGAGTGCAGAGTGATTATTGAGTCATTGGACTAGTCTATTGTTTGCTTGCTCCACCAGTTCTCAACCAAGGAGACTAGGAACAGGCTCGGGGGTCCTGAGGAGACATTGTTTGAGCGCTCTCCAGGATTTGGTAGGGAGAAACGACCTCCTAATGCTATTGTTGTCCAACTTAATCAGGTTCTACAGTCTTTTTGTTTTACTGTGTTAAATGGTTAAATGTGAGTCTGACTGATTAATGAATGTTAAATGTTTAGTTGTGAATTGTTAGAGTTAGTAATATTTTAGTTTTTTGAAAGAAAGAATCTGAAATAGATGAAAATTAATTCTAACCTGTGTTTTTCCACATCTGGAAGGACCAGACCGTACTCCAGCACAGGCAGTGTATTTAAAAGAGATGAAAAAAATGACAGGAGTTTGAAATGAATGGATGTATTATGCATTTCATAATATCAGAGTAATTTATTTATGTATGTAGGTTGTTATCAGAAAAAAAACAATAACCTGTTTATTTATGTTTATTGTTTAACCAGCTTGTTGATGTAAGTATGCTAGAAAAGAAATAGCCATAACTCTTTACAGGTAGCAGGTTTATCATATTGATAAGTTATTCAAGTAGATAAGTTATTATTCTTGCACAGTACTTTATTTTGTTATTAAAATAAAAATGTGCAGGAGGGTAAACTGTGATATATATATATATTTCCTTGTAATTATATTATTAACCTGTAACAGAGGCAGTAGAAATAACTCAGACAAACCACTTTAATTTATTCTGCTAAGTAAAGATTTAAATCAGAAATACTTAGTTTATGTAATGTTATTAATAAATAACATTTAATAAATGTTTATTTATAAAAAGAACTATTTCTTTTAACTTATACAAACAAGATATACTTGTAAAAGAAAGTACAGGGTCAAAACTCTAATAACAAACAATATATATAAATGACAATCATTTAAGCGATAATCCTATTATTTGGATTATTTATTAATAAACAACTAAACTGATATAAATTATTACAGTCCTTTAAGGACAGACAAAATACAATATAATAATATAACTGAAAATTTACACTATATACCTGTAACACTAATTAAATCAATTAAACGAAGTAACTAAAGCTTAAAGAACAAATTGAAGAATTTCTTTTACACAAGGGTTACCTATAGGAAAACCCTAGCTCAAATATCTAAGTGAAATAAGTAAAATTTATAAATAAACCAAGACTGAGTGATAGTCATTAAAATATTAACAAAAAAATAATAATTATGATTTATTTCAAAACAGTAATAATATTTATTCACAGTCAAAAGGGGGAAAAACTCTTATTTACTTCGAATATCAAATAGTACTACTGTAACCGAGTCCGAGCTTGAAGAAGTCTTTAAAACAGACTATCGTTTTACACAGCAAGCCACCAGCCTGAATAATTGAAACCAAACACATTTACCCAGCTCATGGCCAGGGTTACCCTTCGACGAAGCGATGGTTGTAAACTTCATAAAAACTAACTTTAACTTAAAAGGAGAAATTGCAGAGACAGTAGTGAGCTGGACAAGTTTCCAAGCTCAGAAGTTGTTCCATTCGACAACCCTGTAACAAGTAAGGAAAGAACCCAAATGATGAATGCAGGGATTACCATTTGGAGATGGCCTTCGAAGACAGCTAGTAATTGCTTCATCCCGGAATGCATACGCTGTCACAAAGTTCCTGCAAAGTATTGACAATGCAGAATGTTAATATATAAGTTTTATAAAGATTTTTAACCTTACTAAACAACTACTTAGCAGTGTAACTTCTTTATGGAAACAATATTTAAAACATTTACCTTATTAAGGCACGCTGAGCAGACTAACTGAGAGACTGTCACTGACTTCAGAAGCCCTTACGAAACTCTCAAACCCTACGACGAGGGCAATGCTTAAACCAATAGTAAGAAAATCTTAACCTATCTCTGCAATGACAGGACACAGATGAACAAGAAGGAGCCACATACAGGCCGTAAGCCAAATGCTACAAATCTCAACAAACCCTTACAGAGATAAGACTCACAGTACAAAGAACGAGTTTTAAGACCGAATAGTGGAAGCTCAAACAACTCAAACCAAGACTAGTAGCACAACTAGAAACCAGAAGGGTATCATGGCCGCCATGAGAATTGTTGTAGAGCAGCTCGAAGGCCTGAGAACTACGGAGGGAAATGACAAAGAGTAGGGTTACAAAGAACTTATATCTCTAGTGCACGAACAGGAGAAGTCCACGTGCCCACTTGAAAAATTAAGTAATGCATGGGTCGAGCTCTATAGTCACCTGCATGCCAATAATTTACAATTATTTATATAATGATTCGTTAACAAATAATGCAGGAACTATATTATTCAATCACTTATAAAATTCATCATTCACATAATACGTCTTTAACATAATGTTTTTTGGGCGTTAGATAACAATAATTCTCGGATCGTTGACCAATCAAAGGTATAGTAAACATATAGTCTGAAACTATTATGATTGTTTGCAATTGATTTATAAAACAAACCCTTTACTCATAAACCAATAATCTTGGGGTTGAAATGATTCATCAAATCATTTACAAATGTCGATATTGTAATGTGAACATTATGATTACCATGTTTAACAACATTAAAATATAATAACTATTTGTTTAATATAAAGTGCAAGATGAATTGTGCAAAATCATTGAACAACTATATATTTCTATGTTTTTATATACATTATGGTCTACGCAAGGCTAGACTCCTCTAAACCCACAACTCTAGTGGAGATGATGATAAAAGTTGATTAAATTATGATAAAAGTTGTTTAGCACAATAAGGATTAGAATCATAAATTGTTTATAAGATTAAGGCTGTTGAGACTTGTTTAGGAGTTTCAAATTAATGACAGAATTGTATGTTTATAAACATAATAATATATATATGTAAAACCAACGTTTCATTGGAAATAATGATAAAGATGGCTAGTATGGTAAAATAATATATATATTGAACTCTTTTACATAGCCCATTTGGGATCAGACTTTAATAGTCAATGGTTGTTTCTCAACATGGCATTGTTGCTGGTAATTTACCATGTCTATATACTTAGTAGAATGATTTTATGCTTACACAAAATAACTGGTGCTTAGCATAGGATAGAAGGTTGATATTTATAGAAACATCAACCTTAGAAATTGTTGGTAGACAGTAAATTAATACAAGGAAAGTATTATAGGATAATAATAATTACAATGGATTGATCCTACTCGAGTCTATAATCAATAGAACCTCATGGTTTGACATAGAGTTAAGAAATGTAGACAACAACATTTTCTTGTGAAAAGACATTATCATTTTTACACTAATCAACTTTAAATGTCAAAAGTTTACAGGTGGTAAGTTTCCCTGTAGAAGATAAATATCGAGTAGCTTGATACTCAAATAAGTGGTATGATAATGTATAATAACCCAAAGTACAATCAGAATAACGTTGCAAGTTATGTTTATTAAAGTAGAATTTATCAAGCAACTAAGATTACAAGTTTAGAGCCACAAAAAGTATTTTACTGTCGCTACGTACAACAAAGAAAGAAACTCAATCATCTGAACTTCGTTTACAAGAACAACTGAAGAAAGCAAACTGTTTTTACCTCACAGAAGATGTTTGGAATACAGCAGCTTATTTACTAAGCTTATTAATTTCAAATAGAAATACCTGCTAGATACGTTATGAAATTAAAAACGTTACTTGTTCATTCATACCTGTAAACCTGTAAGAACCAGTAAACTTTCTGTGTTAGCATAAATGCTATGTAATCCCAGGTTTCAAGGTTAGATTCCACTTACTTGTCATAAAGTAAACTCATCAGTAAACTGAAATAAAAATAATACGCAAGTAAACCTTATTCAAGTTACAAAAAGAAAACTGTTTAGTTAACATGATTTGAGTTTATGTAATACTAATCATTCGACTGTTCTTTTATTACTAACCATTAGTTGTTAGTAAACCATAAATTCAACATTTTATGTTATCTCAAAATTTTAATTTTTTTTGAAAATTTGGGTTTTGACAAGTAATATGTCGCATTTATTTATCATTATTCAAGAAATAATTGGATATAATTCTTGAAGAGTAAGAGTGAAGTGTTCAGGAAGTTCAAGGAATTCAAAGCCTTGATAGTGAACCAATCAGAAAAGAGAATCAAGACACTGAGATCAGATAATGGTGGAGAATAAACTTCAAAGGAATTTGAAGCATTCTGTAATGAGGCATGAATCAAGAGGGAACTAACCACTCCCTATAATCCCCCAAAAAATGGAGTTGTAGAAAGAAAGAATAGAGCTATCATGGAAGCAATGAAGACCATGATTCATGACCAAGACCTCCCTATGCACCTATGGGATTAAGCTGCAAGAAAAATCGTATATGTGAACAATATATTATCTCATAGTTCTCTTGGATTCAAGACTCCTGAAGAGATGTATACCATAAATAAAATGAAGTAATCCATCTCAAGATATTTGGATGACCAATATATGTACATATTCAAAAAGAGAAGAGAACCAAATTGGATCCTTCTGGTATGAAGGGAATATTTGTAGGATACTATGAAGTCTCCAAAGCCATCAAGATATACATTTTAGGATTCCATCATATCGAGATTAGTAGGGATGTAAAATTCAATGAAAAGACAACTCTTAAGAAGTATAGAAGGTGTCATCTTGAAGAAGTACATGAATAATATGTACCTCCCAGAAAGACAAAAGCTGAAACAACTCCTAAAACGGTAGCATTAAAAGATCATGATATGATAGAGCCTCAGGAGACCCATACTATGGATATCTCTCTAAAGAGAAAACCTGCTTAGGTAAGAGAAATCATACAAGAAGAAGAAATATATGGAGCACTAGAACGCTCCACAATAACCAACAAAATATCAAATCCATATTCCAATTATGTAGCTCTGATGTGTGACCTTGTAGATAAAGAACCCACCATCTATGAGGAAGCTGCACAAAATAAAGAATGGGTCGAAGCAATGACAAGAGAATACCAATTGATCATGAAGAATGATGTTTGGGATATTGTTCCCAAACCAGAAAAAAGAGTGTGGTATCTTCAAAATGGATCTACAAGATAAAACATGCTACTGATGGAAGTATTGAAAACTACAAAGCAAGATTTGTGGGTAGAGGATTCTCTCAGAAAGAGGGGATCGATTATGAAGAGTCATTTTCTCCAATAGCAAGGTACACTTCCACCAGAACTATCACGGCACTTGCTTCCATGATGAAGTGGCACTTACACCAAATGGATGTAAAGACAACCTTCCTTAATGGTGTGAACGAGGAAGAGGTTTACATCGAACAACCACAAGGATTTGAATTCAAAGACATAGCAACTCATGTATGCAAGTTGAAAAAGGATCTGTATGGACTGAAGCAAGCTCCCAGAGCTTGGTATGGTAGAATAGATAGCTTCTTGAAAAGCATGGGATTTACCAAGAGTAAAGACTATCCTAATATTTATATGAAGATTATGGATGATGAACTAGTCATACTATTACTGTATATGGATGATATATTACTGACTAGAAATGAGAGACAGGTCCATTATTGCAAGAATAAGTTAGCTGAATAATTCAAGATGAAAGATCTTGGGTTGATGCATTATTTCCTAGGGTTGGAAGTGTGGCAGATACCAGAAGAAATCTTTCTGAATTAGGGAAAGTATGCAATATAAATATTGAAAAGATTTGATATGTTGGATTGTAAAGCCATGGCCACACCCATGGATACCAGTTTGAAGTTGTTGTCTGATGAGACATCCGAGGTAGTGGACATGACTCACTACAGACAAATTATTGGGTCATTGATGTATTTGATGAACACAAGGCTATATATATGCTTTGCTGTGAACACCTTGAGTTAGTATCTAGTTAAACCTAGATGGGTTCACTTGATAGCTGCAAAGAATGTGATGAGGTACGATTGATTTGGTTTGTACTATGGAAAAGATCATGACTACAAATTGTATGGATATGAATATTCAAATTGGGTAGGAAGTGCCACAAAAATAAAGAGCACATCTGGTGGATGTTATTGTCTGGGATCTACCATGATCTCATGGTTTAATAAGAAACAGTTTAGTGTTGCTCTCAGTATGGCTAAAGCAAAGTACATCACAGCTTGCTCGACTTATTGTGAAGTAATATGGCTTCAGAGGCTGATGTCAGGATTATTTGACATGGATTTGGACACCATAGGAATTATTTGTGACAACTATAGTTGTATAAATATGACATAAAATCTGGTTTCCCATGAAAAATCGAAGCACATAGAAATACAATATTTTTATATAAGGGATATGGTACAAAAGGGAGCTATCAAGCTCCAGTATGTGAGTACCGATGAGCAAGTTGCTGATGTACTAACCAAGCCTCTATCTCGAGTGAAGTTAGAATACTTCCGTGACAAGCTTGGTGTAGTTCTAAAGGACTTTCCTCGCAAGGAGGAATAGTGATGGGAGTATAGATGATGAAGAAATGGACCTTATTCGAAAAGGAAGATCATGTCAAAGACATGAACCCTCCTCAGACAAAGGGGGAGTAGGTTGATAATATGAAACTTCCTAGGAAAGGGGGAGTAATGATGAGAGTCCCAAAGTAATTTTTAGGGGCAAAATTTCGTTAATTGGCTATTTTTGGGTTTTTTTTTCAAAAAAATAGTTCACTATTTGGTTATATTTAGTGTTTAATATCGCCTATATTTACATAAAATATGTTTTTTTTATCATAAAATTCACCAAAATTTACACATTTTAGTGTTAATTTTATGTTTCTTATTTAATATTCACCTACCTATCTATAAACATGTTTTTTTCAATCCAAAACAATCACCTAGAATACTATACTTAAGTACAATATTAGAATCCTTCAAAAATACCCTGGATGAGACTAACATCGATGATGGATGATAGTGATGGTAATGGTCTAACATTTATTTATGGATGATAGTATCCTCTCTCAAGGATGTCAGGTATAACACTTTGTGCATGATGGTGGTACTTACTAGCTAAGGATGGCCATGTAGATGCTACTCTCGCATGGAGAGCACCCACATTCACTTGTGGACGATAGTATCCTCTCTTGAGGATGGCTGATATAACACTATGTTCATGAGAGTGGTACTTACTAGCTAAGGATGGCCCTGCTAATGTTACTATCGCATGGAGAATACACACATTCAATTGTGGATACCATATAATAACACTCACTCGGGAGGGGTCGTAACCTCTGTTGTATGGATGGTCTATGATGAGTCCTCGTGGACAATAGGACTGAGATTTTGTATGCAGTCGAGATCTGCTCTATAGATGATAGTCTTGTATGGAGAGTATTCCTACATTCATATGTAGATACCATATAATAACACTCGCTTAGGAGTGGTCCTAGCCTATGTGGTATGGATGCTATATGATGAGTCCTTACATACAATACTCTTTCTTGGAAGAGTATTCCTACACGTAAGTGTATATATCATAGTATAACACTCACTTGGGAGTGGTCCTAACCTGTGTGGCATGTATGGTCTATGATGAGTCCTCAGGGACGATAGGGTTGGAACTAGGTGTGGTCGAGATCTACATTTAGTTGTAGACTATTCAGCTGATCGATTTCATGGATCATGCCGATGGAGGATTGCATCATCCTTGGACTCATGTCCTAAAGTGATCAGGATTGATCATCCCACAAATAGATCATGTGTACTGCAGGTAGTGCGGAGGAAGAGGATCAAGTATATTTAAGTACAACAGAAAACGGTCAAATTAGTTCAAAGTACTGCTGCAAAGGATCAAGAAGATCGAAGTGATACTGCAAAGGATTTAGAAGATCAAAGTGTTGCTGCAAAGGATCGAGAAGATCGAAGTGGCACTTCAAAGGATAAAAAATATGGAAGCGCTGCTACAAAGGATCAAGAAGATCGAAGTACTGTTGCAAAAGGATCAAAGTACTGCAAAGGATCAAGAAGATCGGAGTGCTGCTACGAAGGATCGAAAAATCGAAGCGTTGTTGCAAAATGATCAAGTGATCATGTGATGAATAAGAAGAAGAGTAACTATTCTAGTTACTGATTGTGAAAACCTCATGTGACGTATATATGTATTACCTTGATGTACTGTTGTAATTATTATCTCTCTGTTCTCCTATACTCCATGATGATGTTATCAGTAGAATAACCTTCTCGTTAAGGGGGAGTGTTGAAATATTGTAACTTCAAAGGATATTCTAAATGTATTTTACTGATGTAACCCAAGTTATAATTCCTGCAGAGGGGTGGTACTATTGTATTTGGTCATCATAGAGTCAGAGGTAAAGTGTCTACTTGTGTCGAGTCTTTAGTACCCTATTAAATAATATAATATACTGTTTTGAGTCTTCCTAGGTGAAATCGGCCCATACAGTTTAGTGGGGTCGACTTGTCTAGGGTAAAAGTTAGTTGACTCATTGTGTATAAATAGAGGATTTGTGGGTCTTATTTGAACACAGACTCNGAGTAACACATTGGAGAGAGAGAGAGAGAGAGAGAGAGAGAGAGAGAGAGAGAGAGAGAGAGAAAAGAAGGAGGAGAACACCTATTTTTGGAATTGTCTTTTATACATCTTATACAGAGGAAGTTTTGCCGGGTTTTCTTCCCCTTGATGATTTCCCAGGATAAATGTTGTGTCTATCTTGTGATTGTGTTTCTATGAGTGATTCTTGATATGTTTTTGTTGCGATTTTGAATTGAATACTATTAAATATAGTCTAGCATATGAAATATTAACAAGGCTAAGGTCTTGTGATTGGCACTTTGCGCTTATGACTTAAGGTGTAAATGATAGTGGGTTCACTATAGCTGGAGGAAAGGATAAAACTAGTAATGTTCTACTATTTTAGATCTGTACAATTATAACTCTGTTTTATGCATAAAATAACAAAGATGAGAGTGAAAATTTTATGATTTTTCATTATATTGAAGGATTGTATGCTCAAAAGGTAGTATATATGTTTATATATATACTTAGTAAGATCCTCATGTGGAGATATTAGAGGGTATAAGTGCATAAATTTTAATTGCATCAATTTATAACCTTTTAAAAGAAAGATAGATCATAGAGGGCACATCATAAAGTATTAAAATGAAAATATATGCTATATACATATTTAATTATATTTCTTTCTGCCACGACGACAAAAGAGATAAAACAATTTGTTAAGGAGGAAAGACATTTTTTGGACTTAGTTATAAAGAAGAACAAACTTGATGACCTCATAAACAAATCACTTCATGAGAAAATAAAATACCGAAAATCTTGTCACAATAATGCTTATAAATATTAAATACTTTATATTTTTATTTGTCTCAACTTAGAACAACCTATATCCTCATGGCTAGAATAAAGTTGAGATTTAACCATTCCTTTTTTGTCATTATTAGTTTTTTTATATCATGTGTGTGTTTGTGTGTGTGCATGTGCATGCATGTAAAATCAACTTTCTTGTTGTCATGAGGATAAAATAACTAGAATAGTATGTTAAGTGAAGCCGAGTCATTCACTTAGTTGATAGTGTGAACATAAAACATCACCATGTGGTAGTGAGTGGATTCCATTAAATTGGAATCTACTCAATTCTAAGTGGAACAATATTCCATATTCTACACACTAATACCTTTCCAATGGTCAAAACATCACCTCAAATAGAATTTGTATGAAGAAGTTATACCTCCCGCGAGTTGACCTATCTAGTTGACCACCATGGTACTGAGTGGATTCTATGCGATATCTTATTTTTTACACATGTGGATCTCATCATGTGTGGACCTTAAAGAACATTCTATAAGGAAAAAAACCCTAACCCTAATCAATAGATGAGGAATATAAAGATAAACCCTAAAAACAAGACTATCAATCTATGTTAAATAGTAGGTCGCTAGGATAAGAAGGGAAATCCATTATTTTTATTGGCAGACAGTTTTGAGGATAGTTAACTGCGCAACATCGTGGAATGTTGCGCAAGGTCAAAGATGTTGCGCAAGATGGAATATGGCGCGCAAGAAGGATTAGTTATATTTTATGTATTTTGGTGATATTTTGTATATTTGGGCTACATTATGTGGATTGTGGTCATTTTTTATAAATTTTGGTCCAATTAGTTAGGAAGTTGAATTAAGTGGAAAATTGATGTAAATGCATAGGCCTATAAGTAGATCTAGGATTGTGAGTGTTGAGATATCGACGAAGATATCTTGTATGAAATTAGTGCATCCGTGATCTGTTTTGTGATTTGATAAGTTGAACTTTGGAACTGTATTTTTTTGTCAAGATTAATATGACATGATGGATATTGGGCAAAAATACTATGTCTTTTTGCATCTTTCTGTTTTCTGGTTTTCTGCGATCTGAATATGAATGATATGATGCTTCTCTATTCTGAATGATGATATATTAATAGATCTATTTATGCACTAATATTTATGCTGGGATCTGAATGCAATGATGGTATGAATGGATAATTTGAATGATTAGATCTCTTGATTAATTTTGCGTTGAGTTACTAGTTGATGCAATCCTCCTTCATACTGCAGAAACTTGGTTTCGATATTCCTCTCTCAAACGCCTCGGGTGAGACTTCATCTACTCTACAGGTGTTGCTGGATGGGGTAAGACCTATTTGGGCCAATGCTCAGGGAGATCATTGTGTTTTGGCCGTCAACAGTGATTGAACCCCTATCAACTGAAGTTGTGTCAACAAATGGTTCTGTTACCGAGACCCTAGTGCAAAGGGGAAGGAGAACATGTTGTGGTATCCGACAAATCCATAAATCCAATATTGGTTTGACAATAAGGAACAATAATTTGATGATAAATAAAACCAAAACCTTGGAGTGACAACACAAAAGTGGTTGGAGAGACACCTGTATTCTGATCTACACGAGTGATTCTTTGGTAAATTTCGTATCATCTTGTATGAGTGGTTGACACGATTGACCTATCGAAAGAAAAATTTACAAGGAGGTGAATGAACTGGATGGACTATAGAAATAATCCAGCTGATGTAGTGTGGAAATTAAATCCAAGTGATAAAACGATCACACTCACAAAATTGCTAATCAAACATGCAAAATTCACATAAAAGGAGATTGAAATTGGAGCATAACACAATCCTGTATTGAATAAGTGTACATCATCCAAAATAATAAAGTAATAGGATATACAAATATATAATTACATCAGAGATTCAAACACATAAGAGTGTTATTCAAATTGCTAAAAAAAAATACTTACTAAAACTAGTCAAATCCCCCATAGGTGCATAAAACACTTTCCAAATCTATGAATATGCTCACGAATTGGATAAATAATATGGGAAAGATAATAAGTGATGGAAAGAGATCAGATACATGCTTGTTTTTGTAGAAAAGGAAGGAGGATGATGTGGGAAAAAAACAAGGCAGTTACTCCTAGACTAGATTTTCCTTTTTTCCTTAAAACTACTGTAAAGCAAGGAAGCTTTCAGAAAAAGAAGAATTACACTTTTACAAACTAGGAATAAAATTAGAGTTGCTAAAAATGTTTCCAAGATGATTCCAAAGTGCTCCATGACCCAGTTTTAGCATGTGTTGATTTCTATGTGCAAGTGGAATCCAACTAGCATAGTGAGGAATCTAGGAATCTAGGAATAAGACAAAAATGATTAATTAATGTCAAATATCAGTAACTATGGGTTTATTATTCTAACACCCCCCCTTAATCCTGAATTTATTAGTAAATATAAAAAAACTATAGGGCCTAGCAACAAGTCTTAGTCACCCTTTACATACTGCATGTCCATACAACCAAGGAAAGAGGCAAAAACCCGGTGGGAAAATCCTCCCTTAAACATGGAAAAGAAAGAAAATTTTGGAAATATTGTTATCAATCATACTTCACGAAATCCCCAGTAGTGATTTGAGATTACTGAAGGTATTCTCACAAAAAACCTTAGTGAATATGTCTGCTACTTGCTTTGAAGATGTGCAGTAGAGTAGAGCAATGGTACCATCATGCACAAGATCCCTGATATAGTGCATATGGATCTCAATGTGCTTGGTTCACTATGTTTGAACTAGATCAGTGGAGATTCGAATGATGATTTGATTGTCACAATATATGACAGTGGAAAACTTTGATTCAAACCCACATTCTCCAAGTATCCCTTGCAACCACAAACATTGAGTAGCTGCATTCACAACTCCTCTATACTCCGCCTCTATAGATGAGAGTGCTATGGCACTCTGATTCTTACTTAACTAGATGCAACCAAAAACATTGAGTAGCTGCATTCACAACTCCTCTATACTCTGCCTCTTTAGATGAGAGTGCTATGGCACTCTAATTCTTACTTAACTAGATGATTGGTCCATTTGCAAGCATGAACACATATCCTTAAGTATACTTTCAATCTATGTTGTCACCTTCCCAATCACTGTTAGGAAATCCAACCAGTTCTAAGTCATATTTTGCTTTATAAAACCCATGAGTTCTTGTTCCCTGAACAAAGTTTAGGATCCTCTTGACTGCTCTCCAATGGATCTCATGAGGATGATCCATGTATATTGAAGCCACACTAAATGCATAATATATTTCAGGCTGAGTATGTGTAAGATAAAGAAAACACCCAATCAATGGCCTATATAGTGTGTTATTTACCAAAGGAGAAGAACTTGCTTCCTTAAGCTTAACTCCTGAGAGGAATGGAGTCTTGCTTGGCTTGCAATATTTCATGATGAACTTGTTGAGTAGATATGAAGCATACTTGTACTGATGAAATTTGATTCCATGTTGGGATTGAGCAATTTTGAGACCCAAGAATTGGCTCAACAATCCCAAATCTGTCATGGAAAATGCATCCTTCAAGGAGGAAATCTCTTTCTTTGAACTTTCTGTAATCAGTAGGTCATCCACATATAAGAAAGTAATCATTAAAAAACCATGAATCAGCTTAAAATAGACATTCTGATCATACTTGCATCGAAACAAACTCAGTGACAATAGAAATCCATCAATCTTGGCATACCAAGCCCCGAGGCTTGCTTGAGCCCATACAATGATTTCTTTAACTTGCACACTAAATATGGATTAGAAACAAAATATTCTGGTTGCTTCATATAAATATATTCATTCAGATATCCATTTACAAAGGCAGACTTTACATCCATGTGTTGTAACTCCCATTGCCTTGAAGCTACAATGGCTAGAGCTAGCCTTATGGAGTCCATCTTTTCCACTGGTGCAAATGTCTCATTGTAATAAATACCATGTAATTGTGAGTATCCCTTGGCTACTGATATTGCCTTATATTTCAAGGGTGAACCATCAGAAGCAAACTTATTTTTTTAAGCCCCGCTTACACTTTACTAGCTTTCTCCCTAGGGGGAGATCAACTAGATCCCATGTGTCGTTCTTCTAAAGCGAGATGAATTCTTCCTTCATGGCTGTTTTCCATCTTGGATCATGTGATGTAACTTCATATGTATAAGTATCAGATTCAACCATCAAATAATACTTTGCAGAAAAGAGTGGATCTTTCACACAAAGGGTACCTTTAAATTAAGATCTAGTCCTCATAGGGTCACTAGGATTCCCAGCTAGTTCCCCAGCTGCATGAATAGTCCTTGATGCCCATTTTGGTCTTGTAGGAATGTTAGGATCTGCAATTAAATCATCATTATCATACATATCAGAATCATCAAACTCATTAGTCTCTTCACTTACAATCAGTGGTTGCGGTGATGAAGAGGACTCTCTAACCTCAACTGTCACTAAAGGCTCTTCTTCGAACTGAACACTTATTTCAATGAAATATTTTTTAGTTCTCAAGTTGATCAGCTTGTACCCTTTTGAATATTTAGAATACACAAAAAGTAGGAACTCTTGGCTTTGGGATTGCAAAGCCTTCCTCTTTTCAGTTGGAATTCTAATCCAAGCCTTTGAGCCAAAAATCCTGAAATGGGTCACATCTGGCTTGGGCCCAATCCAAGATTCAAAAGGAGTAATACCATAAAGATGCTTATGTGGAATCCTATTCTATAGGATTCATATTTAATATCCTTGACCCAAAACTTTGATGGAAAATCTTTAGCCTCCATCATGCAAGTTGCCATCTCCTTGAGTGATCTGTTCTTTCTCTCAACAACACCATTTTGTTGTGGTATGTAAGGAATAGAATGCTGCATATGGATACCTGCAGCTTTAAAATAATGGATGAAATCATACTTGACATACTCACCACCATTGTCAGATCTAAGGATCTTGAGTCTCCTCCCAGACTGGTTCTCAATGAAGGCTTGAAATACCTTGAAGAGGTCAAAAAATTCAGACTTGTGCTTTAGGAAATAGACCCAAAAATACATGGAAAATTTATCTATGAAGGTGAGTGCATATTTGGATTGAGTCATGGACATATGAGGGAATGGACCAGAAATTTCACTGTGGATTAACTCAAGGGGCGCAGAGGTTCTCTCATGACTAGCTCTCTCGTATTTGTGCTTTGGGTGTTTTCCTAGGATGCAACCTTGGAAGACTCCCTTAGAAAACTTAATCTTTGGTAACCTTATGACCATATCTTTATCACTCAAATAAGAAAGATAATTATAGTTAAGATGGCCAAATCTCTCATGCCAAAGCTTGCTTGCATCATTAGCATGGGTGAGAACACCAGAGGGGTTTGAGTATGGTAGAAAATGGGAAAACTTGTATACCTTCGAAGTGTGATCCACAAAACCTTTTGCTATGACTTTACCATTTGAAATTTCTGACATTTCAACTTCATTGGGGGAGACGATGAATTTATTTGGAGACCCAATGTGAGTCATCTGATACACTGGCAAGATATTAGAGGAGAGACCTGGAACATACAACACATCTTTGAAAGAACCATGGTTAAGATCAATCCTACCCTTCCCCATACTGTCAGTGAGAGAGTCATATCCCAAGACAATTTTTTGACCTTTCAAAATGTCAAGAGAGGAGAAGGCTTCCCTTGTCAAAAACATATGTCTGGAAGCTCCAGAATCAATAATAAAGCTATGTGAGCTTGAGGTGCCAGCAACTAAGGCAAGTACTCTCTCCTTATCTTCTGAATTTTATCCTCCTTCCCTCGTCTTTGAGCAATCAGGAAGGGAGATGTTGTTCTTCTCCAGGAGTTGGGTCAACATGTCAATTCACTTTTTCATACAAGAGCTCTCAGGATGATAGCCCTTACTACAGTATGCGCACTTGCTCATTTCTCCTTTGTTATTATTCTTTTGGAAGTTCTTCTTGGAGCCCAAGGGCTCCTCTTGAGACTTTGAATTGTCCCTCTTTTGATCAGGTGGCTTTTTAGCTTTTTGAACCCACCTTCAAGTCTCCAGCAACCAAATATTGGTCTTTGGAAGGTTTGATGGTGCCCATCATTACCAATTTATCTTTCTCCTAGGTGAGGGATTCCATGAACTCAACAATCTTAGGAATATTCCAGGTTCAAGCTCTCAATTTGGTGTCATGGAAGGTTGAAACAAACATTGAGTAGTCAGGACCAATATTTGAGAGTATGTTCAAGACTAGCTACTCTTCCTTCTTTTTCGATCCCACACTATTTTAGCTGCAAAACGAGGGCCTTAAACTTGGAAAATTAAAGTTGTAATGATTCAAAGCTATTGGGACTCAAGGAGATCAATTCATTCTCAAGTTGATGTCCTCTCATCTCATCCGTCTTTCCAAAAATATCTTCAAGCTTCTCCCAAAGCTCATTAGGTGATGTCAATGCATCAAGATGAAAGAGGAGGTCTCTTGAAATTATCAAACACAAAATACCATAGGCCTCATCCCTCCTATGGTGCCATTTATTTTTCTCTACAACTGCATTGGGATATGAATCCGTTGCCATGGTAACCTTGTAGATACCTGTCTCTCTCAACAATATCTCCATCTCAACTTTCCATTCGAACAAATTGAATGGAGTCAAGATGATCCTTTGAGATTGGTCCATATCTCAACAATTGTGCTCTCCAGTCAGTGATGTCAAACCTACAATAACAATTTAGAAGGAGAGAAATCGATCTACAAAGGCTCTGATACCATGTGGAAATTTAACCCAAGTGATAGAACAATTACACTCACAAAATTGCTAACCAAATATGCACAATTCACAAAAAGGAGACTGAAATTGGAGCATAACACAATCCTGTATTGAAGAAGTGTACATCATCCAAAATCATCATGTAATAGGCTATACAAATATATAATTACATTAGAGATTCGAAAGCATACGGTTTCTATTTGAATTGGTCAAAAAGCAGGCTTACTAAAACTAGTCAAATCTCCCATAGGTGCATAAAACACTTTTCAAATATATGAATATTCTCACGAATTGGATAATCATATGGGAAAGATCATAAGTGATGGAAAGAGATTAGATCCATTCTTTTGTTTGGAGAAAAGGAAGGAGGATGATGTGGGAAAAAAAAGGCAGTTACTCCTAGACTAGCTTTTCCCTTTTGCCTTAAAACTGCTGTAAAGCAAGGCAACTTTCAAAAAAAGCAGAACTTCACTTTTACAAACCAGGAATAAAAGCATAGTTGCTAAAATTTTTTCCAAGATGATTCCAAATCACTCCATGACCCAGTTTTAGCATGTGTTGACTTCTAGGTGCAAGTGGAAGCCAACTAGCATAGTGAGGAATCTAGGAATCTAGGAATGAGACAAAAATGATTAATTAATGTCAAATATGGGTAACTATGGGTTGATTATTATAACATGTAGGAGATAGAAAAAAAAGCATCAAGGGATGTTGAAGTTTGTCTTGACAACATCTTGGAGGGATACATCACTGATTTCACGGTCGACATAGTTAAATCTTACAATGACGTATAAAGGGAATTCTTCAACGGACCGAGAGGTAGGTTTTTGTTGTATTTACAAATGTCTATTAATATGCTCATCTATGCAAAAGTAATATTGAAGATGAACTCTATTGAGTAGAACTATGGTGTGCATAGGCTGCAGGTACCACAAATATGGGGGGGGTGAATGGAATGGTAAGGGGTAGATGGGTGCAAGTTAAGACGAGACTGTGAGGGAAGCTTAGGAAGAGCACGATCTTCTACAAAGTGGAGTAAGGTTTTGAAAAGAGAAGAGGAAGAGGAGAGGAGAGAGTCTTGCTGCGATCATAGAAAGAGGCTACGAGAGAAGACAAATGGGATGAAGTGACCATACAACGAGGATGAGGATGACCAGGATATGAATAAACTAGAGGAAATATCAACCCCCAACAACAAAGTACCCACACCTCTCTGCACTGCACCACACTCAGGAAGAAACACGAGTTCAACACCGACTTGTCCAGCGTGTCAAAAACACTCTAATAGTAGTGGATTGAATACTGTAGGAATAAGGTCCATGATGAGAGGATATGATTCTAATTTACCCCTATTTCATGGGAACGAGACTGAGGATCCTCAGTAATACTGGTTCCTATGCGATGTAGTATGGACTCTCAAACAAACTCTGAATGATGATATCAAGAAGGGTCAATTGGAAACGACCCTTCAACATCACTCATTGGATTGGTTCATGAAGTTTGTGCAAGTTCCTTCGGGGTATCCAACGAAGACTCTGGATGAAATTAGAAAATGCTTGATTGAAGAGTTCCAAAAGTTGAAATATGAGGTGCAATAAATCATCGAGTTGAAAGAAATTAGGCAATATCCCAATGAGATTGTTTGGGATTTTGACCAACGGGATTTTGACCAGTGATTCAAGACACTGATGGAGAGATTTAGCTTCGAGATAAGTGATGTTCAACATATGGAATGGTTTATTAAAGTGTTATTACCTCATATCATATTACCCTTGATGCAGCAAAAGATTGCGACACAAAGCGAGGCTCTGGATATTGGGATGAAGTTAGAAGCTTCACCTATTGGCCATAATGCAGTCGGTATGAACTGGATTCAAATAAAAATGGTGAATTTGACCCTCCAGTTGCAAGATATCAAGAAAGGAAAAGAGAATTGGGAGGAGGTTTGGTGTACTCGATGTCCCACAGAAGGGAATCATAAGGATCAATTCCTGGATTTCTGAAACTACCTTATTATCGGGAGTGTCGAACCCATTAAGTTATGGTGGCATGCCATGTTTCCACATCTGCCAAGTTTATGGGCATTGAAATGAATATTGTGGGTATATGCAGAATATGGTCATGAGGCAACGAATTTGTATTGCACATTTTGTTGATCTGTTGGGCATGAAGATAAGGATTGTCACACATATGATTTATTCCAGTACAGAACAATGGACATGTACTATGTGAAAGGAGAACACCATCGCACGATAAAAGAACCGCAACAACAACTGTAGGTGGTACATCCACCACCTCAACCATAGTTTGGAAAACAACCACAATTGTAGATGCAGTTTGTATCGTAGCCACAACCGCAACCGCAGTTTGTACCACAACATTAGTACAATCAAATGAAGATGGCTCCACAACAACAACGGTATACTCAACTACATCAGTATGTCTAGAAACATCTGAATCTCCTACCACAATAATTCAATCAACCAAAATATCATCAGTAAGGAGGATTCCACAGAGGATTTTGAGGAGGATGAGGTGTAGGTTTTGGCCGAGGAGGAGGACGAGGTCGTTGACCAGTGCAATGTTATAATTGTGGAGTGATGGGACATTATCAGAGAGATTTCCTGCAATTGCAACCATAGTGTACTTATTGTATCACTGTTGACCACACTTTTGAAAAATTTCCAAAACTGATCGTGAAGTGGCAGGAAGGAAACGTTGCACAGTTGCCGAAATAGGCCCAAAATTAGATCCCGAACCAGAATCAGAACCAGTTTCTGAATCATAAATAAAACCAAAATGCAAAACATAATGTGAATCAACTTGTGAATCCACTAGTGAACCAGAACCAAGGGCTGACAGTTGCAATGATCTTGGGAGAACCTAGGATGCATGACGATGATGCTGCTGCATTACTCGTGGAGGTGCAACAATGGAAAAGGATAACCCATTTCAACAAATCTAGTTGGATGGAAAGAAGAAGGTGCGGTTTGATGTCGATACTAAGAGAGACATTCTTCAAAGCACATGATGTCATAACAAGAGATATGGGTAAGTTTCCTCTTTATTAAATGCCAACTACTTTTGATTCAACTTTGGTAGCAAGGCCATCGCGATAGCATGGTACCTTGCAAAACTTCTTTGAAAGTTGCTTGTCGCTCGAAAAGGATCTTAATGCTCTTGCCGAGATTGAAATTCCATTGCATCAATTATCCAAGGGATGGAAGGAGTCTGTGGTGAACTATTTACATAAGAGAAAGATGAGAAAGGAGACGAGAATGAATATTCAGACTGGGGATTGTTAGAACTTGTGCTAAATTTTGAATAAGTGCCCGCGGTAATTGGCTTACAGAAGAGGGTATAGGAAAAACATTTCTAGGTCTAATGATTTTGAGGATGCTGGGGGATCCTATCCTACACCCAATTGTCGAATCAAGGATTCCCCATGATGCTTGGGCTAGGTTCCAGTGGAGCAAGATGAATAATGAGCAAGTCCAGCCACCACAACGAAAGGTAGCATTGATCAACGAGTATTGATGATTTTGTAGTGGAATATGGGCTCATTTTTAAGATATGAGGGCGTGAAAAATCCATGGATCACTGTGTTCTCTAACGATCATGATTGGAGTGGACCAGATCTACGGTAGATCTGCGCCTTCACGATGGAAGGTGCAGGGAACATATAGGAATACATCGAGGTTGCGATGCCCAAAAGAGCCCACACATATTAAACAGATGAGATCCTTGATGAGAAATATCTATGGAGGAGAGTCTTTTTTCCTCCCCAACCTACACGATAAATAAGGTGGAGGGTGGCTGCGAAGTGAAGGAAGGCCCCGTGCTCTTGAACAATGGCGATCTAACAAGGAGCTGATCAATGAACCTGGCTATTGTCATGATGAGAAGATGCATGGTGGTACATGTTTTTCGGTATGTCTTGTCGACCATTGGGCACTTCAAGGGAGTTCAATCATTCCCAGACCCTCATGCTACAGTATTTCCAACCATCGGGGTAGAGATGTTCATTACATTAGAAAGGTTTTTCGGCGCTAGTAAGGTCGATGGAAGGAAAAGTGAGCACAACATTAATTCAAGTCAGATTTAAAGTGATGGTAGGTATAAATAAGGAAAGATCCCAGTGAATAATAGAGGCATCTATCAATCTCTGAGAACACCTTTTGTCGAAAAATAACAAAGGACATTACAACATTACATGTAAAAATCCTTCATGGATAATAGGTTAACAATTTGGTATTTCGCCTTGGATTTATGGATAATAGGTTAACAATTTGGTATTTTGCCAGGGATTTATGGATCTTTGGGTAAACTGGTATTACTTCGACCTCGATTGGGGTAAAATGGACATAGTTTGTCCTCGATTTGGGTTTGTGGACAATTATTTGAGAAAAACGTGGATATTTAGTCAATTGGGGACATTTTTTACTAGATTTGGTCCAGAGGAACCGCCTAGATTTGCAATTTTAAGTTTTCACCTATGTTTATACTGTTTGATGACTTTTGTCACTGTCATGTCTTCCAAAACTAAACCAGAATTGCTTTCTAAGGTTTGAAGTTGACCCAACGTTTCTAGAAGTGAATATTTTCCCATTTTCCATTTTTAGAAGATCTAAGAATTATCCTGGCATTCCTCATCATTTGTATTATAAACTAGATATTAAAGAAGAATAGTTTTTGAAAGAGTATGATGTGTCATAAACATTTTATGCCCTTCACACCTAGCAAATTATAACAACATTATACTATAGTGCAAGGTTCAGAATCAACTTGGTCTTTACTACCAAATTGCATCTATTTTCTCTAGTAACACTATGAGGATTTTAGAACAGCTAGTGGAGAGAAAAAAAATATAGGTGCAACAAAGGGATGCTGAGAATAAATCTATAAACAACAAAATCCTATTTTTAAGAAACAATGGGACAATTAGCTACCAAAGAGTCCCACATATTCATTTCTTAGTAAATCTACATCTTCTTCAACAACATCAGCTTCATGTCAATATTTTAATAGAAGCAAAGTATATTTGGAACATCTTACACAGAAAACAACAACAAATTGGTAAATTCTAATTGTGGATAAAAAATGTGAATATTACATTAGTTGCATATCATTCTATTATGTACAACTCTTGCTCTTGCCAGAAACGTTTCAATTACTATACCAACAATAGTCAGTGCTATATGCATTATATTCCACCACTTCAAAACATCAACTATCAATACCTCATGTCCCTCACAATCTTTCCAAAGTTTATATATCTCTTTACTTTTTTTTCATAAATCTTTGCTAATATGGAGAGAAGTTTTGGAGTTCCATCCCTATCTTAATTCCAATTTCTAGAATATATTGGGATTTTTGTTATATGCAATAAAATTACACCCAACATAGTCATATTTGGAGTGAGAACCAAACTTGTGTCATACCATATACATAAAATTCATTTTTACATTGCAACTAAAAAATATATCTTAATGGTAGCAATGTAATGTTGATCAAAATAGGGTGGTTTGCACAAAGTAGACCCATTTCAATTTGGTAGAAAGACAATCAACACTTTTTCATATTCTTGGCTATTAGTATTACTTAAGCAACAAGGTATGTTAAATGCTTTCATCATGGATAAATTTTATTGAGGTATAAATATGCACGTAGAAGAAAAATCTTGTCTGTCATGATTGCACAAGCATCATGGTATGCATGTATTTTGGATAATTTCTTTTGAGTCTTAATCTGCATAAAGGAAATATATGATGACAGCTTCCAGGATTCATTCATGCAGCATATATAATATAAGGGAAAGAGTAGGAATACTATTATTCACATTTTTCTTAGTAGTGGAACGAAATGCAAAGAAGAGTTATGGGTATATAACACTTGTAAGAATTCAATAACTAACCATCAAACTACTTCACAACTTGCATTTTCACATTTCATATTTTAACAAGAAACTTAAATAATATCTAATAGGACCTTCTGTTGAGGCCTGGAAATTCACAGGCAACAACAGAAAGGGATTCTCCCCAGTCAATGTTCCCAACTAGCCCGCTAACTGTTTGGTATAGGGAATCCGTCCGGTTTACGGTCTGGCTACCGTAGGTCAATGTAACAAAAAAAGGGTTTTACCGGTTGCGGTCCGGTCCATCGAGTTTTTGTATTTTTGACTTAATTGCGAAATGAGAGTGCCTAACTAAATGCAGGGTGGTGAAGGATGCAGGGAGCAGTCACAATGTGATGCGCAGGTTCTTACCTCTCGTCTTAGGCCCACAAGCATCAGAGTCACCTATGCAACTATGAAATAAACTAACTATCTATCTATCTAACTACCTATCCCCGGGGAGCCAAAAGTAATTTTTATTATGAGCAATGTGTATTATTCACGCATTATAACAGAATTACAGATAGCTGATATTCATATTTAAACACATGAACTAGGGAATATATTCTAACAATCAGTTAGCTAATTGTTATAAAAAGCAGCATACATTACTCATGGTGATCAATTCCATAAAATGCATCAGGAATCATTCCACAAAGACATAGGTCATAGAGTTAGAACGATCTCATGATGAATGAACAAACTGGAAAACAAAATAGTTCATCTTTCAGCGGTCCATAGCGTAACATTTGGAAATCCCACCAATATTTCTTCAACAGGCAAACCAAATACTTTATTGCAAAGAGAAGCAATTCTTCTTACAATAACCTTTCCAGTCTAACTGGGGAAAAAAGTCCTCTTTTCTTCTACATCCTCTATATTTATACAAAAAGGTTAAATGGTTGGGCTGCCCAAAGGAACCTTTGGGCTTCCCAACCTTTCATTTTCCCAATGCTTAACATTTTCTCAAAATTTTTTTCTTTTTCAAAACTACTACAAATGCAAAAAGTGTCCCATCCTTCACGTGGAGGGACCCACTTGGGCTTCTAGAAAATTTTTCCACGCTGAAGCCTCAGCAGCGATGCCTTAAAATGTGCAAGGCTCCAAGAACTGAATATTGATTTCAAATTTTTCTACTTGTTTCTTCATGGCCTCGATCCTGGCGAGGCTCAACCGGAGTTGATCTTCCAAGAACTACAAATTAATGGCTGAGTGACCTACTTCATTCCTTAGAATTTGATCGTCAATGGCCTTAAGCTGTTGCGTTCTGGCCTCTGCATCCTGATATCTTCTGTGCAATGTTTCTGTGAAGGTTTTATGGTCTAGGAACTCATCAAGCCTAAGTTCAGCCTCTGTCTGACACCGGTTGTATGTGTTAAGGAGCCTTCTGAAGTATTCTGAGCATGCTCCCTGTGTCCTTTTGATGGTCTGTTTGAAGTCTTCGGCGGTGCTGACAGCGAACTCTACTAGGTCATGATCTCTCTGGAGGGCCTGATGGTCCTTTGACGGTAGTTCTGCTGGAGTCTCTGCATTGCCTTCCAGCCTCGCCATTCTGGCATTTAAGACCTCAAGAACATCTTGGGCTCTATCCACGAAGTACGAGGAAGTTTCCATGATTTCCTCTAACCGGCCATTGATCTGAAGGACTTTGCACCGTTCCTCCTCCAGAGCAGTCTGTAACTGCAGCATCCTAGCTTTTTGGGCCAAGATATGCTCTTTAAATGGCTGGAGATTAACCTGCTATTCTCTCACCAGTTCCAAAGCAGTGTTCAACGAAGAAATCTGCTCCTGATGCTCCTTTCTTAGTTTTTGGGAGTGCAGATCATTGGCCTGCAAGAGGATCTTCAGTTGCTCTTCCAGGTCTTCCACCTTTGTCAGTAACTGTCCCTTCTCACTCTTTAGATCTTGGCATTCCTATTGTACTTTCTCTAGGGCCTCCTGTACTGTTTCCTTGGCTTGCATTTCTACTTGGAGGACTTGTACTTCACCCTTTGAGGATTCTAGTTCCCTTTGCATGTATTCATACTTCCTCTTGAGTCTGTTACCCTCTTCTCTCTCTTTCCTTAGTGTATTTTTTAGCTGATTGGAGGTTTTCTTAGATGACTCCAGTTCAGTCATCACCCTATTTATGTTATCTTCTGAGGCATCGATCATTGCAGCCCCGACTCTCAGCGTGAACCTAGGATCCAGGTCTGTCCCTAACATGATAGCCGTATCTGTTACCATCTTTCCTGGTAGATCTTCTGCTTCAACTTTCTTTTCTGTCCTCCTCATTATTCTCTTAGTGGCCCTATCATAATAGACAGTATTGAAGTCAGGGACTTCTTCTCCCTTTTTCTGGATGAAAGGCACTAGCTGGAGCGTAGGGGCCATAGGGGTGCTGGAAGCAGGTACTTGAGAGGTCTGCACCTCGGGGTTTTCCTCCTCCTAGATCTGCCTTGTTGGTGTTTCAGAAACTGACTGTTGTGTCAACTTTATTCTTTCAGCCTCCTGCTTTTGGAGCTTCTCATCGAGCTTCCTCTTTGCTTCTTCAGCTGCTTGTCTAGCTGCTTCTTCTGTTTCTTTGGTTGCCTCTTTTGCTTTTTCAGCTGCTTCTTGGGCAACTTTTCTTTTCTCTTCTTCTCCCATCTGCAGCCATTCTGCAGCCTCCTTTTCCAACCTTTGAGCTTCTTCATTTCTCCTTTTGGCTCCTTCTTCAGCCTTTTCCTGTTCATCACCCTTTCCACCTTTGGTGGCAATCTTTTTCTTGAATCTTCTCATTAGCATTGTCATGTTAGGGGCGTTTCAGAAGACATATTATTCCTTATCAAAGTGGTGAGTATATTCAAAATGTACTTTGTGTTCTTTACAATGCTCCACCAGTTTACCATGAGTATCATTCCTTCGGAAAGGCATCTCACCAAAATGGAACTTCCCCAATTCCTCTATGAATTCAGCAGCTTGTTTCACCTTGGAGAATTTGTAGCTACCTAGCTTGAATGACAAAACAGGGTATGCAGTCTTCTTCTGTTCAAACAGGAAATTACCTATTCCATCAATAAACACCTGCCTGACTGCCTCTTTGTGAATAATATAATCCGTTGCGTATTTGGGCAGTAGTAAAGGAGTCTTCGATCCTCCAAACATTATGAAATACATGCCATTGTCAGTTAAGAAATAGTCTGCATGTTCTTCTATTACCTGCATGGTACCTTCTGACATACAGTCACATTCCTTCTGGAAAATGAGTGTGTAGAGTGGCATAATGAAGTGCTCGTAGACCTCTCTGTAATGGCTATGGTACTGGTGAGCCCACAATGGTCTATAAGCGGCATACACAGGCATTCTTTCCCTGTCCTAGATGCACTTGAGACCGGGGAAGGGCTGGTTGCACAGTATGCAGTCTATCAATATTGAACTCATATAGAATTCGGATCTTTTCTGGGCTTCTCCTCCCAAGGCTGCAGCCAAGCAAGAAGAAAGACTGCTTGATACAAGGCTAGCCCAATTGAAGACTGTTCCTTGGGATGCCACATGAAAAAAAATGGGTATCCACTCAAGCTTGAAGAGTCTGCCATGGGCTCTCCCAAAGATCCTATTAAGCATCAGAGCTATAAATCTGTAGGGAGCCCTCAAGCTCGCTGTATCATACTCACCGGCTGGTCTGTATCGGTAAAGCTTTCCCTGCAAGAGCATTTTCTTAAGAGTTTCCACCAGGTCCATTCTGATGATGTCTAGCCAATCATCTGATAGGAAAACTTGGGCTTCTGGTAGGTGATAAGAAAACGTCACATATCCAGGGCTAAATGTAGCATAGCCCTGTCCTTCAACATTTTCTATGATCATTATGGTTGTATCTGCCCGGGGCAGAATCTAGCCAATTACCTCAGAGCATGGGAACAGCTCTGGTTTGGTGGCAACTTTCATGATAGCAGATTTCTCTATGTTAGCATAGATGGGTTCTTCTTCGAGACCCATCTCAGGAACCTCCCTGCGGGAAATCAATCTATATATTTCACCCCATTTGTACTCGGGTTCAACACCAGAAACACATTGAGTGTCTTCATATATGTATTCGGTCTTCGTGACAACCTCTACCTCTGGCCCTTCTTTGACCACAGGGGCCTTCTTCTTCTACCTTTTGGACATGATGGATTTGAATTCTTCCTGCCATATATAACATTGTAATACTGAGCAATTTAAGTTGTGGACATTTATATGAAAATGTGCAGCGATTTACTTCTTTTATGTGTATCCTGACAGCAATTTGTAAAAAATATATGTGTATGGATAGCCTAAAATTTCCTAACTAATCAGGACTGCTAAAACCAAAGTGCATCATTTAAATGACTTTGTCTATATCTAGCATGATGCAAAACATGTCACAAATAAAAATAGCAATCTACTACTGAAAATTCTGCTAATAAAAATGGGCGAACAACATCTTCATTAACATGTCCAAAGTCTTCATATTTTGCGGGTGCCATTAACAAATCAATGTGAGAGACTGATAAGGGAAACTATGCAAGCCCTGAATCTTTTAACAACGTCGCTACCCCTCTTCTCACAGGTTGGGGCTCGACCGTTGAGCTCCACGGGGCGGCTTGAAGTACACAGGTCAAAACTGATGGGGTTTTAAGCAGTGTGGGAAACAACAATCGTAACCATGAGATCCTCTCAATGGCACCATGCCTCCACACCAAAATAAAAGACATATCCCCTCCGGAAAACCACGGGTTCAACATTAAGCTCGACGAGGATGCGCAGAACCGGATAAGGTAAAAATGGCTAGGGCTTCAACACGGGTAACGCACCAGGGATTAACAGCCTTAAAACTCCTACAGAAGCCCATGGCATGCCCACCTCAAACCTATCACAACTGTGCAGGGCAGTTTGGCGCAGACGGCGTAACGGCTGCCTGCGCTGAAACCCTTCACTCCCTATGCGCAGGGTAAATGGTGGTGGAAAAAAAAAAAAAACTGCACATATGATTACACTGTCCTCCTAAGGTCAAAAAGAATGAAAAATCCACTTATATAGGCGTATAACCTAATGGGATGAGGAAAACGGCTAGGGCTTCGAAATCACCGTAGAAAAAAACTAACAGCTCAAAAGAATGGGAAAACGGCGAAGAGCCTACCTGGAAAACGCAACGCAATGAACGGGGAGATGAGTGGGTCGATGATGGTCCAGCTCCCATGAATGCCACCTGGATGTAGGTACGCCGACAGTGAGGTCTTTCACGGGCTCAAGAAAACAATAGCTCGATGGCGACAGCGCTTGGCAGCAAGAAAAAAAACAATATAAAAACCTAATGCCGTCCTCGCATATATATATACGCTCACACGTGCGAGGAGAAAAAGAAATCGGACATCGGAAGGCTTTCACATCGGTAGCCGGAAGTGATCTCCCTTCCGCAACGGTGGGCGGTCCAAACGTAGACCCAGCCGCGGAGACACGCACGGTAAAAAAAAAAAGTATGATCAGACGTCGGAAGGTTTTCGAGTCGGGAGATGAAAGCGAACGTTCCTCCGCTATGGCGGATGATCAAAGCACCCAGGATTCCGTTCTAATTATACACATCGGACGTCGGAAGGTTTTCAAATCGGAGGATGAAAGTCCAAATCCTTCCGCAACGGGGAAATTAACATGATAAAAGGTTCCGACTCAAAACTCGAAAACAGTCGAAAATCACTCAAATTGGGAGAAAACCGAAAGTCACAATCAAAAACCCATCCGTAACGGCGGAAGAAAAGATCATAAGAGCGTCCGTTGCCCAAACAAAAAAGCGCCCATCGTGAAAAAACCAACGGGTCGGAAGTCGGAAGGTTTCTTTTTCTGCGAAGAAAAATTCGTCCGCAACTACGGAAGGCCAAAGCTAAGATCCACCCGCAACAGTGGAAAATCAAAACAAATCAACTTCCGATTCCATCAAGTTTTCAAATGCGTTCAAAGGCAACAATCCAGCAGGATTCCAAAGGCTCTCCAAAGGCAGCAATTAAATCAAGTAGTAGAGCAACCCAGGCATTAAAAACAAACGTTCTGAGAAATCATTATATCAAAATAGGGAAGAAAATCAAGCTAATCCAAAACAAAGGAGGGTCCTAAAATTTTTAGAATTTTGGGAAATTGTTGCAGCTGCAACACCTTCCTATATAGGATAAATATAGTATGGTTTATTCCACACCTATTTATGTTGCCACTTCAATAACGGTTGTCCAATGACAATAGTAAACCGATGAAGAATAGAGCAAACAATTACATAGGAAACCCAATGAAGAACAGATCATAGGAAATCCAATGAAGAACAAATCATAAATAAAATATCACTTTCTATGTCTTTCCAGGGATTTTATGAAAGATATAATGATTAAGAAAATATTGGATATCTATTTGTTTGTAGTTATGCATGACTGGATATCTCCCACATATATAACAACATTGGCGTTATGGTGTTTGAAAGAGGAAGCATATCATACCCCGATCCCAAATTTTTGTTGTCTTGCATTTGTTTTGAAGTAAGAAAATTTATTTCCATCCACATGAGAGTCTCTTCCTTGTGCATTTTACCTAGTTTAACTTTTTATTGAACTCCAACATTTAGAATTTATAGTTTTTGGTGATTTATATGTGCTCATGTATGAATTTGTCTTGGATCTGAATTGGTTTTTGTTTTAGTGACAATAACACCACCCTTGTCTTTCTTTCATTCACATCCATATGACCTCTGTACAAAAAAACACCAATGCTTAAACTTGAAAGGTGTTTTTGTAAGTTCTGTAATGTCCTTTCTATCAAAATTACACCATCTACATAAAGTAGAATTTTAGTTATAAAACCATCGACATTTAACCCCACCTTATTTCCTATTAATCCATCTTTATAACTTGTTTATGTATGGTCCAGATAGCATGGGGTAGATAGACAACCGTGCTTCACTTATACATCTCCTACTTAAGATATTTGATCATGCTTCTTTGTTCTAATTTGAGCGTTTACATATTGGTATATCCTATGCACCATAACTTTCTATTTCTTCAGGGCTGCCATTTCTTTGATCTTATCCCATAACAGTTTTTTTTGGAAATGTATCAAAAATATTTGTGAATTCTATAAAACAAAAACATAACTCATCCTTGGTATCCCATGTCTTCTCTATCACATGCCATAAAGTGAGGCATTGGTAAATGGTAGAATGACTTACCCTAAAAACCCTTCACTTTTCTCTCTCTTTGCCATTAGAGAGAGAGAGAGAGAGAGAGAGAGAGAGAGAGAGAGAGAGAGTGCTTAACCCTTTGCTCTTTTTCTCTCTCTTTCCCATTGGGGGGAGAGAGAGAGAGAGAGAGAGAGAGAGAGAGAGAGAGAGAGAGAGAGAGATGCAATATTTGAAGATCAGTAATGTGGTGCAAAGAATTTTTGTACTTGTCTTTAACATGCATCATCCTTCAAGTTTTTTTAATCATATTATCTACATATCCATTTCAGAATCCCCACTCCCAAAATGTGATTCTCTAATTTTAGCATTTCAAGCTTTATAAAGAACAAACATTTGTGGCACTATCATGCAGTCACAATAGCATATATGTGCAATATAATTTAGGGTTGTTTCATATTTTTTTTGTCATCTTTTGAAGGAAATTTGAAGGTAGTATGTCAAAGGTTGAGCCAAAGGAAGCCTTAAAGCAGACTGGAGAAGACATCCACAGCTCATTTCAGACCTTCAAATTCAGAATTTTGTGGCAACATTAAATATGCAATAGTCATAGCCCATCATTACTTTTAATTTATATATTACAAGCCCCTTTATGAAGAATAATTAGTTGGAAAAGAACAATCATAGAAGGGTTGGTTGACCTTGTTGACAGGTGGTTAATGTATAGACTTTACATCAACAAACAATAGCTATAATTTCTACAATGTCTATCCCCCCTCTACGGTTGTCTTGTGTTATCGTATCAATGCGAAAATAATTGGCCTCTTTTGTTGCATCATTTGCTAGAGCTCTGTTGGATTCTTTATCTTGTTCTGCCACTATTGCCAAGTCTATTGTTTTTGCATCGTCTCTTTTTGGGAGGGTATCAACAATTTTGGTTGTTGCAATGCTAGCTGCATTACTGTTATGTGAACATGTTATCTAGAAAATGTTGAGTCGTAGAGATAGTTCTTAGAGTTGTCAGAGGATTCTCTTTATTATTTTCCATCAACGAATAAGTATGGACTATGTATTTTAAACTATGTTTGCATCTCATTTTTGGTGGTTAAATTTCCTTTGGGGAAACAACCTTGCAGGCCAGAAAATTTTGGATTAGGAGCTGCAATTGAGGGGTTTTACTCCACTAAAAGAACCCATGACTCACTCTTGGTCTTGTCTATCTGCATAGGACAAACCAACAAGAATCACTTACCTATGAGATATCATAAGAAGTTGGCTGCATTAGCACAACAACATTTCTGGGTTGAACCCAGGTCTCTTTGAAGAAGGATCACCTTTTTGCCACTTCTGCAAAAATTTTGGGCTAAAGAAAATGAACTCTAGTTTGGAAATCCCTTCATTGTGTAAGTGCACCTGGCTCTACCCATCACAAGGGATTGATTATGTGTCCAAATATGACATGTCAGGTGTAGTTTCTATTATTGATGGTGAAGGACATTGTGTTAGATAGGTAGATGGGTAGGCTCATTTGTCCCTTTAATGCAAAAATTAGATGAACGACAACCATTTTGTGTCATGTTGATCTCATTTAAAAGTGGCAAATCAGCCAGCTGACAGTTGATAGATCTTGAACCTGCATATCCTCACCCGCCCTTGTCTGTTGCACCATTGTTCTCGATGTAGATCTTGTACATGTTCTGTTGAAGAACCAAAATAATTGTGTGTTATTCACGCACCTATGCAGAAGGGTTGACACCTACATATCCTTGGGTTGAGGGGAAACACAAACAAGTTTGTTCTTAGAGGGATATATCATTATTTTCTTTGTGGTTGAGGTAAGTTGAGCATTATTTTGAAACAAATGAGTGTCAATGCTTGAAAGTGGACCTCCTTTTTGTAGTGTGACCGGAGTAGGTTGTTAGAGTGACTATTATAAGTTCAGATCCATCCAATTCAAACCAAAGTTCCAAACCGACCAGTTCTAAGCTGGTTTTGGCCAAAATTGATCCATAATGATGGGAGATGAACTAGATAGTTGACTAAATATGTCATGAATGGACCAGTTCAAGATTGGTTTCTGACAGAACTGGTTAGTTGATTGGTTTAGGAATTGAGTTCTCCATCCCCATAAGACTTGCTGGGAAGCAACCCAATCAACCTAAAGAAACAAAAGAAAAAAAAAACTGCAAACCCTCCTAAAACCATAGATACAACTTTATAAACACTTTAATCCCAACCATGTCATCTAGTTGACCTCCCTATTGGAATTGTATTGATCTTTCAATATAAATTCTTGAAGTTAATGTAGTAACGTTATATTAAATTTTAACGTTAAAATTTAATGTAGGACCCCCATTTCAGGATGTCTGGTGATGGAATCAGCCCATCAAATTCACATGGAGAACATAAAAAATATGGTACATTTTAAGCTTTCAACACAATTCAACAAATTTTTACCATCTTAACATATCTACACAACAAACCCTTGTACCCCTTCCTCCACCCCTTGAGATGGGAACTGGGGCATTCTAATGTTTTAAACCTAGGAAGGAAATAGGCTGCTAAATGGTTCCAATTAATTGAGACATATAATCTGCTCAATGATGCCAAGTTTCCAACTGATTGAAACCTAGGGTATAGTATTCCTAATGGTGCCAACTGATTGAAAACTATAGTATTCCTAGTTGTGCCAATTGATTGAAACTTTTAATATGCCCATTTTCGAATGATTCCAACTGAATTTAAAACACCAAATAATACCAATTGTCGAATCCATTCCACAAGAGAAAGCATATTCAATTTTTTTAGACTTGACCGAGTCGATCTAATTTCTTTCCCTCTCCAAAAGCAACAAATTTACACTTATTTGAGGTCTGCTTTTTGGGTATATTCATTAGCAACATGCATTGAATGTAGGGATCATCAAGTTGATTACAACAGTACATTGCACTTCTTTTTTGGGTGAGCTACATCAGATAATTTTTTTAGAAGTTTCTTATCTGATTTCTGAGGAGTCCATAGTCTCGAGGTTTGAGAGAGTCAAAATTTTTCAAGCTAGTGAAAAGTGAGCTCTGATTTTTTCGTTGAGGTGAGCTAAATTCATGGGTAAAAGGAGTAGCAATAGATGAAAAAAAGAAGTGGTACATTTCTCCATCCACAGGAGTAGGGAATTAAACCACATATTATTAGTGAAGAGAAGAAAATTTGGTTTCTAGTCCTTTCTCCAGTTTGGTTTGTTATTGACTGAGATTGAACTCAATGAAACTTATTGAGATTGAATGAGACTTGGTACTTGGTCCACAGAACCAGGGATTGAACCTATATATTATTGATGAAGCGAAGGAAACTTGGTGTCTAGGGATTTCTCCAATTTTCTTTGCTATTGATTGAGTTTGAACTCTAGGGATTGAACCTATATATGATTGGTGAAGTGAAGGAAACTTGGTGTCTAGTGTTTTCTACCATTTTCTTTGCTATTGATTGAGTTTGAAATCATCCTTAATCTTATGTACACAAGGAATTTGAACCAACCTCCAAAGGCCCCTTCAAATAAGACTTCTTCAAAAGGATATGTCCACAAGGAAGGTAAACCAACAGAGTGATGTCTAGGTAGAAGCACAACAAATTAACTGAGTCCATGTACTAGCTTCTAAAGTATTTTTTTAAAGGAAACTTCCTCAATAAGTAATGTCCACAAAGAATCTAGAAACCCACATGCAATCAAGAAATGTCCAAAAAGTAATCCAATCAAGTTCTAGAAGCTACCAAGAGCCAAACATCCAAGGGTATGGCCTCAAATGTGGATGATAGAAGTAACTTCCAAGTAACACAGAATCTCCATGTTAGTTTACCTCCAAATGATAGTCACATGCTTTTGGATTCATAAAGAAAAACCCAAGAAAGGAAAAGGTACAAAATAAATACCCCATGATAGGGCACACCTCCAATAAAGTATAAACAAGGGATTCTATTATGCAATGATACTCCTTTAGATGAAACATCTCACCAATGAAACCTATAAGAGATTTAAGAGAAGTATCAAACAAGCTCTTGTCCTAAATTAGGGTACATTTTGAAAATTTAGTGAAGAAACTCCAAGAGGGTACAACACCACTCTTCACAGGATTTTGTTACAGGATTCCATTACAAATAAGTAACAGTTGCTATGGGAGAATCATTCTTGATGTCGAGAATGCTTAAAATAGTGAACTTTCACCACTGTTTGCTGCTATTCTAGGGTACAAAGATGAGGTTTTAAGGATTCTTTTGACTATTGTTACCCTAAAATGTTCTCCTTAGGAGTTGGGTATTCTTTGTTGTTGTTTTGGTGGCCAAACCAGGCTAAACCTACCTAGAATTGCCGTTCACTGTTAACAGGTGGTTGTCTGCTGCCGTTCCTCAAAATTTAACTCTATTATGTGGCCAAATAGAACATGATATATGCCTCTTTAACTGTGTTATGTTCCTAGAACTGATCTTACATGTGCCTAGGCATTTGATCTAGGGGTTTTCATGAGCCCATGATTGCCAAAATGTACCCATATCTACTCTTTCCACCACTTCTACCCTCAAAACTGTTGGGGTTATTAACTGTTGAATATCATTGGAGTTATTGGCTTGTTAGTTTCAGAGTTTGGGTTGCTTTAGTTTTTATGAAATTATGAAATTCTGTAGATCCTATCACACAGAAATTTGCAAAATCGCTACAAAATTTCCTGTAGCTTTATTTTTCACTCTTTTTGATAGATTTTGAGTTTTTGTGAGGTTTCTAAGGATGTTAAGTCCAAAGTAACTTCCTATTTACATTTTATTATGATCGATGGATCCCTATTTTCTTTACATTCTCAGCTGTCAACATTTTCTGATGGGTTAATGGCCAGAAGATGGTGTTTACCTTTTCTAAGGAATCCTTTGCCCAAATGTAATTCTAGTATTTATGGAGGGGATATCGTATCTTCATTGTATATAAATTTATGGATTCCCCTCAGATTGTATTTTTTTGATGGTTTTTCATAGTTGGCACTTGCCCTTACATTGCTAACAAAAGGAGATGGCATTCTTTGTATCACATTTGGAGGCAGCTTTAGTGCCTTGTTTGATTTCCAACTCAACCACCTGAGGTATTCATCATCCCATACTGGAATATATGACATGTGGGTTAGCTACTAGGCCTTAAACCATGCTTGCTTATTATGGAAGTTCATACTTTCTTGCACATGTTTTGCTTCACCGATTTATTGTCGATTCCGAGTCTGGTAAGTATGAGAAATATAAAGAAATTATCTCTCCTATTACAGCTCTACATGTAAATACTAATAGAAAATATGTTCAAATAATTGAATTTAACATTTTCTATTCCAATCTTATTTCTAATGACAACGAGAGGACTATAATGTCAAAAATAATTTCCACACTATAAAATACTATAGATGCTGTATCTGTGAGTAGCAGGAATCTCAGCCTCCATCATGAAGTTTAGTCCTATCAATGATGTCATCGTTGGAGGAAATTTAATCATCTGGGACATATTGATTTCTACCAAATGATCTTCACTGATGTTAAATGTCCCACCACCAAACTCCTCCAATGCAGTTTCCTTATTTAGAACACCTTTCATACCCATTATATCACAGTTAATAGAGGGTAGAGTCTTTTTTCAGTTTCTTGCATGAAATATTTGCAGTGTTTGGCCAATTTTGATGGTCAGTAAGTTTGATGGATCTAGTGACGATGCCACATATATTGTGAAGGAATTGGGATCCATATCTTTCTATATGCATTTAGGGGATTTTATTGAGGTAGATTTTGTCTTATATGTTCTTGATTTAACAGAGAGGAGAGTCTTCTTTCAGTTTCTTGCATGACAAATTTACATTGTTTGGCTAAGTTTGATGGTCAACAAGTTACAACCAGAGACAAAATCCATGGATGTAGTGAAGTTTTGCTTGAGTATGAAAAGGAGGCTTTTATAGGCTACTCACAGATCCAATTGAGCAAATATAGTTGAAAACCATGATGGATAATTGTGTCTGCAGGTTGAGGAGATAGTTAGAGAATCAACTATGGAATTAATGATAGACTCCTTGATTATAGGAGATGAGAGTATGAAAGAGAGGCAGGATAAAGTTGTTATAGAAGGATTCTGTCAACAAGAGGGAGCTAACCTTGATAAGACTCTTACTCTAGTGGTCAAAGGATTCTCCCAGGAAGAGGGAGTTGAACTGAATGAGCTAATGCATACACCACCCCTTAAATACCCTTAGATTCCTATTCTAGGAGATAGTCTGTTGTTTCAAAGTAAAGTATAAAAGGGTACATGCAGTTTCATATGGTAATTTAAGTTTATTAAACAATTTTCTAACTATAGCTTAAGTCTAAGTTCAATTAGGCACATGCATGAAGATAAGGGAACCAATATCTAGGAGGATTCATGCTTGCATACCTCAGATAATCTTCCATTGAGGTGCTATTGTGCATGTGTCCAGAATCCAAATTCATTATACATACTCTTCTTCCTAGTCTATATAAGGAGAATGTAGGGGTGTTTATAGATTCTAGCATTAATTATGAAGTGTAGTTTTGAGTAGCTTTAAGTTTTATTTTGTTTAGTTTCCTGCAGGAATTATTTTAGAGTGGGAATCTGTTTACCATGGTTTGAGAAAATCTGACAGCTAAATCAATGATTAAGCTAGTTTTAGATAAGACTTCATTATAAGAACTTTGTTGAATTTATAACTGTAAACCAAGCAGATAAACTCACAAATTTTACAAGTAATAACAATTTTACAAGACAAAACAAGTAACCAACTAGCATATAACCACTGTTGATTAGTTGGTATGTTTCAAATTTTTTATACTAAAAATTGCCATTTTGATGCGCCAATATGAGCTGAAATTTCCTCACATATATTATAATGTAAGCAAAAAATTAGAGATATATTTTTGTCAATTCATAACTTTGCTGACTTTCTATAGTCCTCCACATGTGAAAGAATTTAAAATTGACATTAAGTTGGCCCGGTAATATTTTTCATGTCTTTAATGGGACTCAAAACTTGTGTGAAGCACATACAGGAGGATTGAAGATAGTGATAATTCAAATATTTTATGTTTGAAAGTGTTTGGGGAGCTTGAACATTCATCAACTATTTTGTCCAACCATCTCAAAATTATCTTAGAATATAATTATGTCTTGGGAATTTTATCTTCAGTGTAGCAATATGAATATCTATTTTTTCCAATCATTTCTAGATCTTATTGATCCCACTCATTCAACCCTCTAAATGGATTAAATTTTTTAATATTGAATCTTAAAGCCAGTCCAATATGACAAGAATTCTGCCTCTTGAAAAATAGAAGTAAATTGTAATTTAACACACTTAAATTGTAGTAAGTTCAAAACCTTCTTTCCACTCCTGATTTTGATTTTCAGCTGACAGAGCTCCGGGATCAAACATAAATATGTGCTTATTAGGAACCCATATTATCACAGAGGTTTGTCTGGTTAACACAATCCACTTGGTCCCATGATGAAGCCATTTTTTACTGTGTAGAATAATAAAGAGCATAAACATAAAATCCATGTCTAGGTACTGTTTCACCCGTTCTCATTTAGACCAAGAACCCTCAACAAAGGGACTATCATCTCTCACATCACTACAGAAAGGGGCATGAAATCCATCCCTATAGGTGGCATAAACTATGGTTGCAAAACAAGTTGTAGCTCATTCATATCCATATCTAGTGGTGTATCCAATACCATATTGTGTAGAATTACCAATAGCGCCACGAGTAGTATGAAAAACATCTGTAGCTATAAGATAGAAGTATATATAGTATAATATCCAATAGTTCTATCCTATCCACCAATATCAAATGCATATATCGGTAATGTTACCCCTAATTTTGATGAGGGTAATCCTAGTGATTCCTTCACTAGACCTTGTACTTTGAAATCTTGGATGACAAGTGTACTTACTGATATATCGATAAGGAATATTAGACCTAGCACTTAGCATATTGTTTTTGGCCTAACAGTTCCAGAACTAAGTAGGTTTTGTTATGATTGTCTGAAGGATTTGACTTGCTATACTAGTGACAACATTTAGAAGCACTAGTAAGTTAACAACAATTCTACCAGTCAAACAATGAAGTTCTGGGTAGAAATAACATGATACAATGGGTGACAATAATACTTTGGACATCATTTTGTGTATGAATATATCAACGTTCAAGCATAACATAACCATGCACCTTTTATAGTTGAATAGTGAAATCTAGGCCTGAAACAAATCTATATTATTTGAGAATCCAATAAGAGAGAGGTTGCTATGATAAGATTATGGTGGCACCTTCTATTGTTTGTGTACTCGTTTTTAATTTCATTTATCATCATATGGGGCCTCTTGTACCATAAAACTCAGAACTAGCCAGACTTAAAGTTTAGATGATTTTCACTGCTTTTTATGCTCAGAGTTGGATTTTGATGGTACTTCTACTTTCAATCTCAACCTAGAATTTGCTACAGCCTTCTGGTCATTTCTTTTGAGTGGTTTCAATATGACTTTTGACCACTATTTGTGCTCAAAACTTCCTAAAAGGTTCCCATATTTGAGTACTAGGGCATTTTTGATGGTGGAATTAAACTTAGAACCCAAGATGAAGAGTGTTTACCTCATGAATGATTCAAAAAATTGCTACATGTCTCTTTTCAATGTTTTCATGCCTAGAAAACGCCTAGAATTAGGGATTTAAGAATGCTTGTTGCTGTTATTCATGCCCAGATCTTAAAGTAAATATGATAGGCTCAATCTCTACATTGTATGAAAAGATCATAAAATTAAATAAGAAACAAAGTTATTTTCTATATGAAGTCTTTGTTGAATAACAATGAAAGTAGAATCTATTAGCTTGTTTTAATCTGATGGAAGAGTAAGTCATCTGTGTAAATCTTTATCTTATATGGAATTGAATCTGAGTTTAGCAATCAAAATCCAGATAATCAATGGGAATATATAAACATGAGAATTGTGTATGCAGATGCTGAAGGGATTATACGTATAGAGTCTATGTTACATATAGTGATTGATATTATGCTCGACATTGTTACTCTAATTTCTATACATTGTTAGCTTTGTATAACAAAGAAAATATGAAGGATAAGTGTTCTATCTAATGTGTTTTTATGAAGATAGAGCATATCAGTTTCCTTATTGAAAAGGATAGGTTATGCTAAATACATAGATTCATTTAGTGTATCTTTCAAAAGCTAGGCATTTTGGCTAAATATACAAAGGATCATTTGCAAGTTGTACAACTTGGGCTTAGAATTCATTGATATATTATTCATTTCTTCGTTGATGTGATGTCAATGCTTGTTATTTCAAGTTGGTGAATATGAAATTGTGTTAAATATGGGGTATTATATACCTATTCAGTACACACCATAGGAGACATTTGTCATCATCTAAGGAAATGATACTTTATGTTACATAGAAAAAGTCTACATATGTGTATGTCATGAATGTTGGGATTTTACGGCATGATGTATGTCATGCTTGTTTATATTCTGTGGATTTTTCTCCAAAAGAATAATGTGGATCATATATGGTATTTCAATCTTCTTCTCATGTGTAGATACCTCCATTTTTTTCAAACAAAAATGTTGTATTTTGAGCTTGTTGATTTGTACTTAAACTGATAATGTATTTCATTGCTTATAAAATATTCGCTTTCGTTGAATTTCTTTACTTGTGATATTCTTACCACCATACTACATAGGCATGTCATTGTCATAATCTAGGCTTTCCTTGCTTGTAAACTATATTGATCTTGATTTGGCTTTCTTTGCTTGTAAATTATTTTGATCTCGATTTGTTTATCCAATATGTTGCAATACCTATTATCTTTGGGTTTCAATATTAGCTTCATTTACCAATGTCAATTTCACTTTGAGGTAACTTTCATGTAAATTGCATAGAAAAGTGATAATAGAAAGACTTGAGGTCTACATAAAGTTATACTTTTTCTTTCAATATAAAACTTTTCATGATATGAAATGCGTCCCACATTGAAGTGATTTGTGTGATTTGAACACAATAATGACCTCAATAGGCTAATGGAGGCCAATATGAAGCATAATTTTTGATTCTATTAGTTTATCGGTTTGTCAAGATTCAGGTCCCCATATGTTCACTGGACCATCAAGGGATGAGATAACAAGTGGAGTCCCCACTTGCTCTGAATCTAGATAGTGTAGTTGTGTTTCATTGACACCTTCTAGTTGTATTAGCGTTATACCTCCTTTGGGGAAAGAGTCAATTAAAAGTCATTGAACGAGTCAATGTAAACACTCATTGTAAGTCGGGTCAATATAAATTGATAATGTGCCATTGTATTAATTTTATATCATTTTTCTCATGTACGCTTCACTTTTGGTTTCTATATCGATTTGGAATTTCAATTTTGGAATATTAAGTAATATGTCAAACATGGATTGTGGAAAGAAAAATAAAACATCAAAACAAAAGGATGTAATATCGTATTTTCAAAAGCCTTAATCCAATAATCCAAATCCTATTCATGCTTCAATCTCTCTTGGGCAAGTTATTGGTGAGAGAGATGTCAACACTTTTGAGGATGCATCTGCAACCCAGACAATGGATGGTAGAATACATTCCTTTAATGATCAAAGTGAGACAATTTCCTACTGAAATTGGTAGTTCAAATGTTGAATATTTTTCATTGCAAGGTGACATAGTGCATTCACGAAAAAGGAAAAAGGGCCAATGAGACGCAGGGAGAAAATTCAAAGTTGATTGGGTCTCAAGATACTCATGTATTGAACCAATACCTCCAACAAATGAGAATGAGACCTCACGAGAAGTTAAATGCATTTCATGTAGTTGGAAACTTGGCAAGGTAGTGAAATTGCAGATGAAGTTAGACACAATTGAGAAGCATTTAGGGAAGGTGTATGATAAGAAAACTACAAATGATGAGAATAAATGTACTTCCAGATGGAAATCTGTTAGCGAATGTCGACATCTCCAATTTGAAGTGGAATATAATAAATTCTTACTAAATAAGAAAAAACTCGAGGAAAGTGGAGGAACCATCACATATCAATTTGGAAAGATGATGGAAACAAATTTGTTATCAAAGAGAATACAATTAAGCATTGTATTTCACCTCCTATCCAATGGTTTTCCTATGACAAATTATTTAAAAATGATGAAATATCTATCTTTTATTCAAGTTCCAATTTTCCATCTTCTCATTGGTCTTTATCAAGTGGTTGGGAATGGGGAAAATATCTAGCTTGAGTATAAAAGGACGATATGAAAGAGAAGATTGCAAATGTTACATTTTTGTCACTGTCTTTGGATGAAGTTATGGCTATTAATAATACTTCATGGATTTGCATGATCATTTATATGGTCAATGACCATATCAGGCATTCCTATCTACTTGGAATTCATAAAATGACCAAAATTTCTACAACAGGAAATATTTATGAACTTGTTATTGATAGTTTGAAGGAAATTGGTGGTATGGATCATTCCATGATTGCAAAAAAGTTAGTATGTGTTGGAGCATATGGAGCATCTGTAATGCAAGGAGAAAGGAATGACCTTTGTGCTAGAATGAAACTCTTGGCTTCACCTTATATGCTTAGTATTCATTGTATGGCTCACAGGATGAATCTTGCATTTAAAATAGTGAGCAATGCTTCATTGGTTTCAAAGGTTGAATATCTTGTATGTGAGGTTCATGCATACTTTTGTCGAAGTCCCAAACGATTTTTAGAGTTTAATTTTTTTCTTCTTTTGATGGTGTTACAAATGGAGAAAAACTATTAAAAGATGTTGATACAAGATGGATATCATTGAAGGGACCAATTGAAAGACTATTCAATGAATATGCATCCTTGACCATGAATTTTTTTTCGCAGCACGGGACACATATAGGAATGTGAAAATTCCATCGCATGCAATCGAGACCAACAATGAGGACCTCAACACCTCACTTCAACAATTGCAGGATATTTTAGTAGACATAAATGCGTTGTCGACCCAGACATTGGTGTAGTTGCAGTGGGTTACCAATTAGGAGTTGGAGGATAGAGAGCAGGTAATTGTTGACCACCTTTTGAGGTTGTAGGAGAGAGAGGCTGAAGTGTGGTAGGAGATTCAGGTGTTGAAGAAGGAGCAATATCAGCTGGCAAAAGAGAAAGTGAAGGAGATTAAGGAAATGAAAAAGAAGCAAGATCAACTAACGATGGAGAAAGTGCAACTCTGGGACGTTAGGGTGCACTTGGAGAAAGTAATTTGTGTTGTTTGTGAATAAGTTCCAGAAGCAGTCGTGGACATGGATGTTGAATAAATAATAAAACGGCTTAGGGAAGCCATTGCATAGTTGGAGTGCGAAAATAATACTTTAAACACCTGATAAATCTAGGCACTCAACTGGCTAAGGCTGTAGGAAGGAAGAGTGCCATTGAGGACTTGGTGACCCTACTGGAATAATTGGATCAAGAAGCAAAGAGAGTCACAGACATGAATACACAATTTTGGGGCAGTGTAGTCCAGGATGTGCAACTGGAACAACTTACAACGCATTTGCAGGAAGTTGAGGGACAGTTGGCTATGTTGAAGACGTCTCTCAAAGTGATGCCACTAGTTGTCTAGATCACAAAGGAGGCTAAAATAAAGGATTCACAACAACAAGCTACAAAGGCAAGGGAGCGTCACCAGAGGTGCATTCCACAGTTGAACGAGTTCCAAGAATTTGGAGTGTAGCTTTCTGTTATGGAGAGAAATTCCTATGGCTTGGGGTACCACAACATATAGCTTGACTCTAGAAATCAATCCTTTCCAATATGCAATAGAAATTAAATGTCTAACACTAAAGAATCAGACCTCGTACCTTATTTCGGACGGTTGAAGTAGATCCCCGTTGAGCTTTCCAATCTTCAGCTTGAATTGATAGATTACTTCCTCAACAACAATTAAACAATATAAGCATTCTATATATCATGGTGTTAGATCTATTCTAGCATATATAATCAATAATGTACAAGCATTTGACATAATCCCATGGATAAAATATTCATTCAAACACACATTATTGGAAAGGAAAAGATATTTCTATTAATATAAATCAGAGATTACAAGATACAACCTCTGACGGCACATCTGGGAACCGGACAAACTGAATCCCCCACTTGGGCCTCCACCACTTCAATCCTCCATCTCTCGATAGCAAGCTCACAAGCAAAAGGCAAGCTTGGGAAGAACACAAAAGTGCTCCAAGGGATAAAGGGATGCAGAATCAAGCATAAGTTTCGGCAACAATGGACTATAGTTTCTTTGCTCTCAATTCTCTCTTATGCCTTCAATGTACCAAGGGGTTCCTAATATAGATTTTCAAAGGGGTAATGAAAGGTTGAATCCGAGTGATCTCAAGGCATAGGAAAGGCCAGGAGTCAAATGAGTCAGATCCATGTCAAGGAAAACTCCAAAAGGATTTGGATTATGCACACATCCCGATGTACACTGTTTTAATGGTAAAACTCGCGTATGTACGTGCTTATAGGTTTAAAAGTCACGTGTATCATTTTTCATATGTTTTTAGGGATGATCAAGGAAACATCAAAGGACAAAAAGTGGTCCATGGGGTCTAAGGAGTCTGCAGCGGGATAGGGGAAGGCCATACAAAGTGTGATCCACCTAGAGTGGTGAAATCCGCTATAACAGATGCCCCCTAATGTGTGAGATCAGAGGGGTCATACGATGGCCGAAATACATTACAAGTCCATCCCAAAAGTGGAGTGATGAAGGATCCCAAATGGAAGACCAACCACCCAATCAGCATAGTACAATAATACAACTCTGCACATAACTGTAAGTACATATAGCAGTCCCAGATACATAAGAGTACAATGGCCATGAATAGGCATAATACATGATATCACATATGTGGTCATCACCACGTACAATATACATAGATCAGAATCTCCATGATGAAGATATACAAAGGACCATGATCTCCAAAATGGCTGAAGATATATAATAGACCAATATCTCCATAATGGCTGGAAATGTCTGACATATACTGGAATCAAGTCACGAGAGCTGAAATCTTATGAACGCTGGCACGATCAAGGAGGTATCATATAAGAGATGCCACCAATATGGAAAGTCTTCTACACAAACCGCTACGAGTACATGTCCTACTATGCGAATAGAGGTGTCGAGGTTGAACATAGTAGTCCATCGTCTGATTACCGGTCATTAATGTATATCGTTAACAGACGCGAGATCACCCACCGATAATGAAGATGGGAATCAAGGTACTAGAGTGCAAACTAACAAGTGTGAATAAATGTGTTGAGGTTGAACACTTGAGAGGATCCATCGATCAGGGGACATTGATGTATTCCCAAAAACTGTCGATGGCGAGAGAACCTGCCACTGATGACTACAAGTCTCAAGGCACTCAAAATGACTCTAGACTCCAATCCTAGAAGAAATGATTTGAAGTCAATGGGATGAAATCCGCTGGAAGGAGGGCATTAAGGCATCCCCCATCATCCAACACGAGGTACTCAGCAAAGCTGTATAATGTGGAAGGACTCGATCATAAGGTGCACGAACCAGTAATTGTACCGGGAATGGCCAACATGCAAAGTCAAGATAACTGAGGAATGGTCGACTCAGGTTTCAAATTCCTTCGAACAAGTGCATAACGGCATATGGTGACTGAATGAAGGTAGCATAGACTCGATATACAAACTGGGACATCTTTGCGACACAGGAGGCATCGACAGAGGCTCCATAGGGACTGGAAGCTTAACCAGTAGGTGGAGATAAACTCAGATAAATGAGTATAGCTCCTAAAGTCAAACTATAACCCAACCAATGGATGTGATATACAGTGCTCTGTTCAAAGGCGACATGACTTGACAACTGCCATAGATAACATCTTTCCTTGTCCAACTTTTTGGTTTTTTGATTTTTTTTTGGACTTTTTCAGTTATTTGAAAAGCTTGAAAAAAGAATAAAATAGCTTAATAGTTACAAACTAGGAGGAGACGAGTGTCATAAGGGAAAACAAACTAGTTCCAAGTAGTGGAACATACCTATGCTCAATGCAAGGATACATGTGTAGGATATCGACACTCGGGGGAAAATCCCCTCTCGGTAAAAAAGGGAATCAAGCTGCGAAGGATATAAAAAATGGCTCTACATGGCTAGACATGAGACAAGATCGGGCTATATGGCTGAAACGCAATGTCAAGGGAGCCAACATAAAGCTTAATAAGGTAGGAAAAGCTCATGATAATGCATTCACAACTTGACATGAGGGAGTCCTGAGGGAAATAGGCCAGCATAAGATCAAGAGGAGTATGAGGCTCTTGCAAAATGTCATGGCAGTACTATACAACGGATTCCCACACCCTAAAGGAGAAAATGTCAGCATGGGCACCAAATGCAAATAAGGCACTAACTAGGGTACGCATGTAAGGTGAAGCTCTACCACTCATATCATGCCACTTCTAAAGCAGCAAGAAGGTTCCGTGACATAATAGAGTGGGGTCGTACCTAAGGTCATGGTGATATGGTCATAAGGTCATGAAAAATTCAAATGGTGCTGAAACCTAACCTATATGCCAGTTTAGACATGATACCTGAGATTGGCACGAACGGGTCAATTGAATGGCGGAAATGACACTGAAAAAGGTCTTCTACATCACAAATTATGTCAAAAACGGTCCAAAATGGTTAGAAAATGTCGAAACTATAGGAAAGGGGGTAAAAATTTTCAAATATTTGAAATTTTTTCTATAAATAGTAAAAAATATAAATCATTTGAAACTTTTACCCATTTGAGCTTTGATTTTCAACTGCAAATTCTAGGAGATTGAGCCGGCGGAATTCACAACCTTTTCTTCCAGGTATTTACTCATGCTCTCCTCTTGCATTTTGATATAATTTTTATAGATTTTAATGGTCAAATGAGTTTTTTAGGCCATCCCAAAATGAGCGCTGCGGCCCACGCGGAAATCGAGGCCTTTTCTGTGTATAGGGTTGGATATACGTAGAAAAGGGCCTCAAACCCGCGTACATACGCGACTATTTTCAAAACAGTCGCGTATGAGGTCGCGCATACGATTTTTCACTAAACTAATGGGAAAATTTCCAATTTATTTTGTAGGATGGTGCTAGAGTGGAGAGAGCGTGAGCATGGTGAAGTAGAGGAAGCAGTAAGGGCCGACTTAATGGCTCAACAAGCTCTTCGTGCATGCGGACTCTACAAGTTTTGGTGTCTTGGTGGTTTGAGGGCCAAATCAAGACTGCTACAGATGCTGGTAGACTATTGGGATCCAGACTTGGAGTCCTTTCATATTGATGGGATGTCCCTCACCATAGAGGTGGAGGACATATACTTTATCACAGGGCTTTCTATATGAGGGGAGGTGGTGAACCTTCGTTCCCATGGTGGGCCAGGAGGTGGCCTTACTATCGACAAGTACATTTCCGTGTACTGTTATCCAGACACCGAGAAGGTGGGGAGCCAAGTCCCTACCAATGCTATACAGGTGCTGGGCCTAAAGGCCATATTACTGACACTGGGCAGGATAGCAGGCTTAGCATCACTCCACCAGGCTTGACAGCCTCTGATGTTCTATGCAGTGGAGTGCATGAGACCCACGATATATGACTGGAGTACTACACTACTGAGCAACACGAAACACCAGATCAGTGAGTGTAAGGCAGGTAGGGTGTGGAACTTTGGGTTCAGCAGTATCTTGAGCACGTTTTTCTTCGAGCATGTTCCAGGACTAAGCCCTAGAGTGGACGTTCCTCTCCACGGGGTTTGAGATCCGGCCCAACGACGTTGGGTAAATGCTATGCACAGATTGGGGGGTGGTAGGGTGGCTAACCCATATCCAGTTGACTTCTTTCCATGGTGACGACGATAGATAGTTGCCATTGATGAATACCCCTATGCGGGGATAGATTTTCGGGGGGACCCAGACATGTCACTACCGCCAGGATCGGCATACGACGATATAGGTAACGAATCTCGACCCTCATTGTTTTTAAATTTTTTGTATTTTCTTGATTATATGGAATCAAAAAGACAATACATAGTGACATCTGCCATTTGTGTGAAGATGTGGGACCATGGTGGCCAAAGGGCTTCCCTCGTCGTAGATGGAGGGGAAGAGGAGATGACATCACGGGTGTGGATGCGGAGCGAACGCTCCATATCATTCATACCAACTTTGTGAGACTGACTCATAGAGTTCCCATGGCGCAAGTCGAGGACTTTCCTGAGGCCATGCAGCGGCAGGTGGTGGGTGTACCACGCACATGGGTGTGTTTATTTCGACAGCTAGCTAGATCCGTAGTGATGTTCCATGATCACAACCCTCCTCCTCCTCCACATGATTAGACACCTAGGAGTGTATATATTTTGTACGACCGTGTATTATATGATGGTGGCTCAAGAGCCCCAATTTTGTATCATGACACTATGTATTACCACATTTTTGATGTATATAAAAAAGTTTTATGGTGATCGATTTATTTAGTTACATGTGTAAAAATTGTGTTTGTGATTAATTAATTATGAATGAAACAAATGCCAATATAACACGTAGTTAGCATATGAGTCAGCAACTTGATTATTATTTCTTGGAATGTGTATATATGTTATATTGTCAAATTGTCGTTCTAACAATCTCACACGTAAGAATCTTCTCAATAACGTCGGATCTCTAACATGGTACAAACCATTGAGCTGTGACACTACTAACTCCGAATCAAGACGTACCTCAAGAGATAGAACGCCATGTAGAATGGCATCCCATAGAATCTCAATAACGGTGCTATATTCAGCAACATTGTTGGAAGATGGCCATAGACATACACCCCCTGAAGACAGTACCTGACCCATAGGAGTATAAATCACCCAAGCAGCAGAGGATGAGTGTTGAGACTGACGGCTTGCACCATCCACGAATCCTATGTAGGTGGAATATTCCATTGACATCTGCCAAAAGAAATGGAAACTAATCACAAACCCTATCACGATAAGAAAAAGACCTAACTATGCAAAGCTGTACAATAATATACAACAAGCAGCCTTGGATAAAGATCATGCATAGTATTTTTTGAGATAGAGCCCATTTCTAGGCTCCACCAAAGCGGTTCCTTCGTAATCCACTAACTCATACGCACCCTTCTCTAACACATGCTTGAACACGTAAGGACCACACCACATAGGATTAAATTTCCCTACCCCCAAGGGTTATTTTGGTTGATCCCACAAAAGGACCAAGTCTCCTTCACTAAACACTCTTGGACGGACAGACTTATCGTACTAGACCTTAACGTAGTGCTTATTAACCTCTAGAGCCACCAAGGCATCCCAACGCTACTCATCAAGTTGCTCAAGGTGAACCAAACGCTTCTCCAAAGGTGAAGTGTCTGGTAAGAGTTCCACAGCTAGCTTCAACGAAGGAATCTCGCATTCAATTAGTAATATCGACTCCACTCCATGTACGAGCTGATATGGAGAAAAACCAGTGGCAGTCTTAACAGCAGTTCGATATGCCCACAAAGCAGGGTATAACATAATGTGCCAATTTGTCTTACTTTGTGCGATGGTTCGTTGGAGAATGGATTTGAGTGATTTATTCACTGCCTCTACTTGTCCATTTTCTTGAGGGTAGTAAGAAGAGAAGTTCTCTTGCTTATACCCTAACTTCGATGCCAACTCTTCCATCATACGGTTCTGAAAGTGCGAGCCATGGTCAGTGACAAGCTCTTTTAGAATCCCGAACTGAGTAATAATTTGGTTGAATACAAAGTGAGCAGCTGTCTCACCGTTGGATTTTACTGTAGGCATAGCCTCAACCCATTTCATGAAATAATCAACAGCCACTATAATGTGATGGTGGCCCCCAGCCGAAGCTGGGTTGCAATCCATAAAATCAAGCCCCCACTTAGTGAAGGGACCGACGGTGATAATGGGATGTAACGGGACAGGTTTCGAGCGCATATTACGTGCGAACACCTGGCAAGGGTGGCACCTCTTGACCGCATCTATACAATCCTTAAAGATCGACGGCTAGAAATAACCTGCTCTCAAAATATTTTGAGCTATAGAAAGCCCAGATAAATGACCACCACACGCCCCTCCGTGGCAATCATTCAACACAACCTCATCCTCTTCATGAGTTAAACAACGTCGTAAAATGGAATCTACCCCACGGTGGTACAAAGTATTGTCCACTATGAGGTAGTTCTTAGAGACGTGACGTAATCATCGTCGTTCATCTCGTGAGAGGTGAGTAGGGGTCTTCTGTGTTTGTAAATATACTATGATATCCCCATACCATGGGTCTAACGTTGAGATTAAGAATATGTGTTCATCGACAAACGTATCTTCACAAACCAACTCCTCGTCCTCGCTCGGGAAATCCGATATAAGCTCTACAAAAATTAAAGGCTTCTTCTATTTTGCCAAAACAAACTCGAGATCGAATTCTTGCAAAATGACAATCCATTTATTATACTTTCCCCCAATCATCCTTCGAGTGAGGACGAATTGAAATGGATTGACATGGGCCACAACCAAGGTCTGGTGAAGGAGAATATAATGTCTCAAACGATGAACCGCATGTACGGTAGCTAAAGCAAGCTTCTCGACATGAGAATAATGAATCTCTGTGTCAATAAGGTTTCGGCTCAGATAATATATGACATGCTCTTGGAGCTCCTCATCCTCTTGAACCAAAACCATACCAATCGTCTCTAAGGACGTGGCCACATATAATAGAAAATCATGGCTATAATCCAGAGGACTAATCACCGGGGCCGATGCTAGGGCTCGCTTGAGTGCATCGAAGGACTCCAGGGCTCGCTCATCCCAATAAAAGGGAGCATCCTTCTTCAAGAGACGCATGAAGCCTCTAGTCAAATTGGAAAAGTTGACAACAAATCTTCGTAAGAAGTTTGCCATGCCTTGCAAATACTGAAGATGACAAATATTCTTCGGGGGAGACAACTGAAGTATTGCCTCAACCTTCAAAGGATCGACTCTTATACCCTCTTTCGAAACGATGAATCCTAACAAACGACCTGACTTCATGCAAAAGATGCACTTATGAGGATTTAATCTAACTGAATAGTGTCGGCATCTTTCGAATACTAATCTCAAGTGATAGGGATGATGCATTCTCATATGAGAATGAGCAGCAAGGTCATACAAAAATACTTAAATAATAGACTTGAGATCGTGGAAGATCAAGGTGATTGCCCGCTGAAATGTAGCTCTGGCATTTTTAAGGCCGAAAGGCATTTTCTGATATGCGAAAATTCCCCAAGGACAAATAAATGCAGTCTTATGTTGGTCCTTAGGTTTAATCTGTATCTGATTATACCTAGAAAAGCCATCCATAAAGGAGAACACCTCACTACCCGCACACTCATCCAAAATCTAATCTATAAATGGTGTGGGGAAGTTATCCTTAGGACATGCTCGATTCAAATCATGGAAATCCGTGCATATGCGGATCACTCCCTGCTTCTTATCCACCGGAACGGGGTTTGAAACCCACTCCGTCAAGGGAATGTGATAGATGAAACTGACTTTCAACATCTTCTTTATCTTTGCCTTAATGGCGGGTGCTTTCCTAGGATTCATTGCGCGTAAACGCTGTCGAGCAGGCTTAGCATTGGGGTAAGTCTTAATCTCATGCTCGACAATTCAAGGGTCAATCCTTGGCATCTCGTCGTAAGACCAAGCAAAAATATGACAAAATTCCTTAAATATCTCGGTATATTCTAGAATCTCAACATGGGAACATTCTGCCCCAATATAGACATTCTCTATCGTGCCAGGATTGCGAGAGATGTTGATAGGAATCGTTGAAGATATGTTCACCATGTTTCCATCAGCCATCAGACCAGGAGAGCTTAATGGAACCACAGGACTACCAACTCTCTGACTAAGAACCGCCCTAAAATCCTCATGCTCCAAATGGTCAAGCTCTGGAAGAAAGTACGATCTATGATGAAGTTGCTCCCATGGTGGCTCAACTCCCGACATAGCCTCAATAATTGCTTCATCCGAAGGGAAAACCATATCAAGGTATTCGTGGGCATGAGAAGACTGTACTGCCCATGCCGACAGCACATAAGGGTCCTCCTCCTCTGTCCATGAAGAGGAAGTACTAGGCTCTGTAACAGACTCCAGATTAGTTTGATAAGCAATTATGGCTACAGGAAATGGCACATCCGTCATGATGGGCTCACTCGAAGTACTCAGTGCAGGAAGAATCCACATATCTTCCATATGACTCGTGCGAAAAGACACCGATCTTGTAGATTTCAAAGCCTCATCGAAACTAGATCCTATCATGAGGATTGGTGCAGGACAACTAAAGCTTCCCATGAGGGATGGATACATGCCTACACCCACACTCCCAGTTGCCGGCTGAGAGTGCTCAACGATCGGGATCGAAGCTCCCGAAGGTGCAGTAACAGACGGATTCTTAAATGTCATTTGATCAATCGTCACGATCTTCCCGTTATGTGGAAATGATACAACGCGGAATAAGGAAGAAGCAACGGCTTGCATACTGTACATCCAATTCTTACCCAACAAGAGATTGTAGTCAAGGGGCGCATCAACCACCTCAACCTCTATCACAATGGTCTTCCCCCTTAAACAGACTTTAAGGGAAGGAAGGATGCCGTGCGGCCTAAAAGATCTCCCATCGAAATCAGTTAACATAGTCGCTGATTTATACAGCTCAAGAGAACCGAGACCCTTCCAACAGGCCAAAGACATCACAAAAGCAGCAGCGCCCTCGTCAATCACAGTGTGCTTGACGGTCATACCAAGACATTCTACGTGCACCAAAAGAGACACATAGTAGGGCAAGTGAGGCTGAAGTCCTTCGGTTTCAAATTTGATCACAGAGGAAGAATTGTCATTGTTCACACCAAGGGCAGAAAGCAACGCCTTCCTTTGTGAAGGACAACTCTGAAGCACTTCCAATGCAGAAATCGCACAAGGAGTGTGGCCCAAATCCTCGACAACTAAATAATTCTGGGCGGCTCGGGCATTTGGATTATGCCCTGAATGCTTAAGGACTCCCTTAGGAATGTGAGGTACAGCCTCAGGTTTATCCGTAGGTTTCTCAATGCGCAAAGGGGACCCTGGTGGATCAGGCTCTTTTCCTGGGTTGGGTTATGACGAACTATAATCTTTCGCACGAGTCACAACTTTTGCAGCATGAGTCTGGTATTGGTTTAACATGTTGAATTTTTGGGCGATATCCTTTGGTTTCTAGGTTAGTATTTTTAAATTCCTTTTCTCCTTTAATGTGTAGGGTCATACATAAAGTGATTCGACTATTCATTTTCTCCTCAATACTATCACATCCAATACCAACATGCCAAGATATGGAGGATTAGGAGGTATTAATTTGAAAGTATCATGACAGAGTTTATAATTTTGTTAGGGAATATGGTACATGAGAAAGAATAGGTTCGTCTTAGATTAATGGGTGTTTTAGGCAATTTCAAAATCTTTGTAAAATTTTAGTTTTGCATTGAGGTTTGTGGTCAGTGAACTAATATTTTTCCAATGAGTAAATATAATGTCATTAGGATTTGTCTCTTAATCATTGTTTGATTAAAAAAAGATGAAGATGAACTAATTAAGGAAACACGATCATTGCTTTTGAAAGGTTTTATTTGTTTAGTTTCTTATTTATAGATGGGTAAAATAGCATGTGGTAATATCCTATGTGAAAAATTGTATAAGCATTGTGATCCCATGTGCTTGTGAAAAAATCATGTTTCCTAACTTGGGAGAACATAATCGTTGAGGAGGATGTAAATTTTATCATTAAATATAAAAAATATAGTGGTTGGTGGTAAGAATAGACCCCCATACAAACTTATTCCTTAATAATTTGGAAAGGAGGGGTATTACTTGTGATATGTAAAATGTCGAAGTCAAGTCAACTTGGATTTACTAATTATATTTGTCACTTTTCATGTCACGTCCTTTAATATA
>LPNX010976001.1:49932-59960 GCA_001517045.1 Pseudotsuga menziesii | reverse complement strand
TTAGAGTCTAGATGTTTATATTTCTAGGTTAATTTTTTTTTTTGAATTGAAGTGTCATGTGTGTGACCTGTGCATTCCCACATTCACTTGGTCAATTTAGTACGGACTGGGACGAATTGACCATTTTTTTACCAATCCATTCAGTCATACCCTGATTTGCTTACTTTGGTACCAAACTTGTCACTCCAATCATTTCAAAGGCTGAGTCAGCTCGGTTGGGGGTCAACTCGATTGACTCGGACACCTCGATAGAAAAACTCTTGATTAAATCTGCAACTATTATTGTTGAAAAGGGGGTAGGCCAATAAAAGGAAAAGGCAATGTTAGGAAAAGGAAATGCAAGAAATAAGTGAGAATGGAGAATTGTATGTAACTAAAAGAAGGGCATACATAATTTTTTGCATACAATCCCATTAGTACCATAAATTATGGGAGAGATCAGAAAAACATCCCTACACAAATATTAACCGATAAGTATGGTTTTGGTGTTTCATTTGCAAAATAAAATCCTATAACAATAGTTGTTATTATGACTCTTAAAGGGTCCTAGATGAGATCAGTGCACTTTTAGACAGTTCAACTTTCAAGAAAAAGAAGCCATAAACAACAAGTATGTGCACCCTAGAAAACATGGAAAAGATCATAAAACATATTAGGTAAAATGGATAATCATCTACAACATCACAAAATCATTCATGGGAAAACTAAAAACCACTTAAAGGAGATATGTTCTTTGAAGGAGATAGTCCATTAAAGGAGAACCTCCAGGTTTTGTATAGACATATATTGGCATAAATTGCAGTGTTATATGTGATGCATATGCATAACATATCGTCTCAAGCTTGACAACGTTGAAAGGCTAAAGTACAATGGCCACACGCATACATATGAAGCTTATGAAGCCTACCCAATTCATGTTAGCAAAAGGTAATGCAAGCAATAAGTTAGAATGGAGACTTGTATGTAACTCAAAGAGGGGCATACATTAGAATTTTTAGGACTACCAAATGCCCACATCTATTAACCAAACTCATTCTTGACAAGCTTTTTCTTTAACAAGTTTTTGTCTTACAAGTCTTTCCAAGTTTTTTTTTCTTATAAGTCTTTCCACGTTTTTTTGCTGGTATTTTGCTATGCTTATGCCAAATTTTTTTTGGTCATGGTGTAGGTAGAACCAAATAGGTATTTGTCAGACTTGTCTTCCTCCAGCGAAGGGAGTTTGGGAAGGCTAGAGGAAAGTGAGACATCCAGTAGGTCTACACGGGCTAGATCAACTAGATGTCAGACGATCAAAAGAAAATTCTGTTGGTTGTGGAGCCTAATCTTCCAGATCCAGAGATATTATTCAGTTGTGATTGTAACCCAGGAGTACTGTACACTCATTCCCCCTGCCTTAGGGTTCGAGGGCGGAGCCCCCAAATTTTTTTTTTTGGGATGTGTGTTGGCCAACAGTATTGTGGACCCATGGTATTGGGTTAACCCTAGAAATTTTCCCATGGTATTTCCCCTATAAAAGATAGCATTGTAAATCGACTGGATATGGTATTGTATTGTACTGGAAGAGAGACTGTGAGAGTGTGAAGAGGAAGTGCAGTGGTTTTGCTGCAGGGTGTATCCCTTCATCTTTCTAGATTGTAATAAAAGGACTGGAAAATTTATTTGTGTACGTAGCCCATCGTTTGGGTGAACCATGTTATATTTTTGTCTCTCTGTAATGTTTTAATGTGTTTTGCATCTTGTTTATTGATTTAACTGTATATCTATTATTGCTCTACGGTCCTGTTTTCTAACAATTGGTATCAGAGCCAAAAGCTCTATTTGGTTGGTAAACTCACAGGAAAGAAGGGTTCCTGGTTTGAGTGGGAGCAATGGCAGAAGAAGGAAATTTTAGGGTCGAGAAATTTAACGGCCAAAACTATCAGTTATGGAAGATGCAAATGGAGGACTATCTGTACCAGAAAGATCTGTACCTTCCATTGGGCAAAAAAGAAAAACATCCCGTGGCTATGAAGGACGAAGAATGGGAGGTTCTTGACAGAAAGGCACTAGGAACAATACAGCTGTGCCTGGCTTCATCGGTGGCCTTCAATATTTCGAAAGAAAAAACAACAGAGGGTGTGATGATCGCATTGAGCAAGCTCTACTAAAAACCCTCAGCTTCTAACAAGGTATTTTTAATGAAGCGTTTATTTAATATGAAGATGTCGGAAGGTGGATCTGTTGCTGACCATTTAAATGAGTTTAATACACTTACCAGTCAGTTAAGTTTTGTAAAAGTGAACTTTGATGATGAGGTTAGGGCTCTTCTAATATTGTGCTCATTGCCAGAAAGCTGGAATAGCTTGGTCATGGCTGTAAGTAACTCTATCCCTAGTTCAAACACTCTTAAGTTTGATGATGTTGTTAGTGTTATTCTTAGCGAGGAAATGCGAAGGAAAAGCACAGGTGAGACTTCAGGTAATGCGTTGACCATGGAGAGTAGAGGGAGACAAAACGAGAGAAGAAGGAGCCCTGGAAATCGCAGCAAGTCTAAAAAGGGAAGATCCAAGTCCAGATTCGGAAAAATAGAGTGCTGGAACTGTGGTAAGAAAGGACATCTAAAGAAAGACTGCAGAGCACCAAAGAAGAAAGGTGAGAAGCGGCAAGAGACTACCCAAGAAGCTAATGTAGTAGGTGATGTGTTACAAGACGCTTTGATTCTCGCATTAGATAATACTAGTGATTACTTGGTAGTAGATTAAGGGGCTTCATGTCATGCTACATCCCATAGGAAATTCTTTTATGATTATGTTCAAGGTGATTTTGGGCATGTGTTATTGGGGGATGATGAACCATGTAAAATTGTTGGAAAGGGTAAGGTACGAATTAAGATAAATAATGGAAATGACTGGTTGCTAAAGGATGTAAGGCACATTCCTGCTATGAAAATAAATCTGATCTCAACAGGGAAGTTGGGAGATGGCGGCTGTTTGTCTACATTTGGAAAAACATGGTAGAAGGTCACTAAAGGATCGATGGTAATTGAAAAAGGAGATAGGATAGGTACATTATATTTATGTCCTCATAATACTAATTATTCTATTTCTGTAGCTTCCACAGAAATAGGTGCAGCGTTGTGGCATCATAGGCTTGGCCACATGAGTAAGAAGGGGATGCAGATTCTCCACTCAAGGAAACTACTTCCAGATCTGAAGTAGGTAAGTTTGGAATTTTGTGAGAACTATGTTTATGGAAAATAGAAGAGAGTTAGATTTCTCAGAGTTGGGAAACAAAAGAAGAGTGAAAAGTTAGAGCTTGTCCATACATATGTATGGGGACCAGCTCAGGTACAATCTCTTGGTGGCTCTCATTATTATGTTACTTTTATTGATGATGCAACTAGAAAAACTTGGGTTTATTGCATTAGACAGAAATATGATGTGTTTGATACTTTTAAGAAGTGGAAAGCTTTGGCTGAGAATGAGACAAGAAAAAGGTTGAAATGTCTCAGATATGATAATGGAGGCAAGTACTGCAGCAAGGAGTTTGACAGTTACTGTTCACACAATGGGATTCATAGAGAGAAGACAGTCCCTGGAACACCCCAAGAAAATGGTGTGTCAGAAAGGATGAACAAAACGATCATGGAGCGTGCAAGGTGTATGAGATTGCATGCAGGGTTGCCCTTACAGTTTTGGGCTGATGTTGTAAATACTGTTGTTTATTTAATGAATAGAGGGCCTTCAAGCGCTTTGGATGGTGGCATTCCAGAGGAGGCATGGACAGGTAAAATACTCATTTCTGAGAACTTTTGGTTGTGAAACATTTTTCCATATTGATAAAGATGACAGAACAAAGCTTGAGGCTAAATCCAAGAAATGTACCTTTATTGGATACGGGGTTGATGATTTTGGTTATCGCTTATGGGATCTTAAAAATCGCAAAATCATTAGGAGTAGAGATGTAGTATTCAATGAAAAGGTCATGTACAAAGATTAGTTGCAGGGAAAGAAAGAAGAAAAGGAAAACACAGAGTACACAGTGCTTGATGAAATCGAAGAAAATGAAGTTCCAAAAGCACCAAAAAATCAAGAGCAGCAGCAAGTACCTGAAACTCCTGCAACTGTAAGAAAGTCTACCAGGTTAAGTAGACCCCCTGAACGATTCTCTCCTTCACTGTATTATTTATTGATGACTGATTCTGGTGAGCTAGAATGTTTTGAAGAAGTAATGCAGGTAGAAACTAGAAAGAAGTCAAAGAAAGGCATGGATGAGGAGATGGACTCATTGGTAAGAAACCAGACTTGGGATCTGGTTAAGTTGCATGCAGAAAAAGGGTATTGCAGAATAAATGGGTTTATAGGTTGAAGGAAGAAGATGGAGGAAAGAAACGGTACAAGGATAGACTTGTTGTAAATGGGTTTGCACAAAAGAAAGGTATAGACTTTGATGAAATATTTTCTCCTATTGTTAAAATGACTTCAATTAGAACTATTTTAAGTCTAGTGGCGGTAGAAGATTTGCATCTTGAACAATTAGATGTAAAAACGGCCTTTCTCCATGGGGACTTGGAGGAAGAGATTTATATGCAGTAGCCACAAGGGTATGAGGTCAAAGGGAAGGAGAATTTGGTTTGCAGGTTGAAGAAGAGCTTGTATGGCCTGAAGCAAGCTCCAAGGCAGTGGTATTTAAAATTTGATAAGTTTATGACAGAACAAGGTTATGATAGATGTCATTCTGACCACTGTGTTTATTTCAAGAGGCTAGATAATGGAAGACATATTATCTTGTTATTGTATGTGGATGACATGCTTGTTGCAGGGTCTAACATGCAGGATATAAATGTGCTCAAAAGAAAACTAGCTAAATCATTTGCGATGAAGGATTTGGGTGCTGCAAAGCAAATCCTTGGTATGAGAATAACAAAGGACAGGAAAAATCACAAATTGACTTTCTCTCAAGGTGAGTACATAGAAAAGGTGTTGCATAGGTTTAGAATGCAGAATGCAAAACTAGTCAGTACACCTTTGGCAAGCCATTTCAAACTAAGAAAGCATATGTGTCCAGAGACACAGGAAGAGATAGATTACATGTCCAAGATTCCCTATTCATCAGCAGTTGGGAGCTTGATGTATGCCATGGTGTGCACAAGACCAGATATTGCACATGCAGTGGGAGTTGTGAGCAGGTATATGAATAATCCAGGTAAAGAGCATTGGAAAGCAGTACAGTGGATTCTCAGGTATTTTAGAGGTACCACTTCTCATGCATTATGTTTTGGAGGTTCATACATTGTTCTACAGGGATATGTTGATGCAGATATGGCTGGTGATAAAGACAAAAGGAGGAGCACCACAGGGTATGTGTTCACTGTAGGTGGAACAACAGTAAGTTGGATTTCAAAACTGCAATAGGTTGTTGCACTTTCAACAATGGAAGCAGAGTATGTTGCTACTACAAAGGCTAGTAAGGAGATGATTTGGTTGCAGAGGTTCATGGAAGAATTGGGTAAGAAACAGGAGAATAGTAGGCAGTACAGTGACAGCCAGAGTGCCATTCATCTTGCAAAGAACTCAGCTTTTCATTCGAGGACTAAACATATATAACTCAAGTACCACTTCATAAGATCTATTCTAGATGAAGAACTGTTAAAACTGGAAAAGATTCACACTAGCCAGAATCCTGCAGACATGTTGACAAAGGGAGTAACCAGAGAGAAACTGAGTTCCTTCTTGGTTTTTGTTTTCCTTAAAGCATGAAGGTGAAAAGAAGAAATTTTCCAAGTCCAAGGTCCAGCAAGTATAGTAGCGGTGGAGTTGCTGTGATTAGTATCCAAGTGGGAGATTGTTGGTTGTGGAGCCTAATATTCCAGATCCATAGATATTATTCAGTTGTGATTGTAACCCAGGAGTACTGTACACTCGTTCCCCCTGCCTTAGGGTTTGGGGCAGCACCCTGAAAAAGGGGGTTCAGGGGCAGCGCCCCTGAGCCACAGGGGTTTGGGGGCAGCGCCCCCAAGAAAACGGGAGTTTGGGGGCGGAGCCCCTGATTTTTTTTTTTTGGGGATGTGTGTTTGCTAACAGTATTGTGGACCCATGGTATTGGGTTAACCCTATAATTTTTCGTATGGTATTTCCCCTATAAAAGAGAGCATTGTAAATCAACTGGATATGGTATTGTATTGTACTGGAAGAGAGACTGTGAGAGCGTGAAGAGGAAGTGCAGCGGTTTTGCTGCAGGGTGTATCCCTTCATCTTTCTGGACTGTAATAAAAGGACTGGAAAATTTCTTTGTGGACGTAGCCCATCGTTCGGGTGAACCATGTTATATCTGTGTCTCTCTGTAATTTTTTAATGTGTTTTGCATCTTGTTTATTGATTTAACTGTATATCTATTATTGCTCTGCGGTCCTGTTTTCTAATAAATTAGACAAATGCATGAATTTTTTTCTCCAAGGAGGGGGGTCATGTTCCTATGATGATGAGACAATGGGAGACATTGACGTGCCCTTAAGGTACCAACACCTAGTGAAACAATGGGTGCCTAGCGATCTTCCTAAAGTAAACACTAATTTTTGTGTGAATGAGAGGATATATAGAATTGCACTATCCTCATTGCATGGATTGGGGTTGTTTTGCATGGACGGCATAAAGGTTGGATATGGTAGATGTACAAAATTGATGGAGTATGTTCAACCCTGTTACAACTACAGTGATTGGATGCGCCTGGTCCAATATACACGAAGTATGCGTAGATATGGGTTGTTAGCAAATTATACACAACTGAAAGACAAAGCTCAAGATAAAGGAGCAATGATGTACAAGGATGGAAAGCAAAAAATAACCAGTAATATTGCGGGGTTTATAAACAGTACACAACCAGGGTATATAGTAAAGAAACCCAACTGCATATTCGAGTCGCGTGAAGGAAAACGTGTCTTTGTATTTGCAATTAAATCAATAGCTGCTGGTGAAGAACTCCTTATTTATTACAATTTGAATCGTGTAGATACAAACAATGTTAGTATGGGCATGGTACAACAAACAATTTAACCACCCTTTTATTAATTATTTTAACATCTATAGGAATTTTTGTTAGCATATAATTGAAATTATCTACTTTTCATGTTTCTTTATGTAACTTTTAGCATGTTTTTGATGCAGGGTTCTCTCAGGGGCACCTCCATCTCCGTAGATGTTTGTCGACCCGAGTCAATGCAACAGGTATACATCGATATTGCCAATGTAATATTAAATTTAGGATGGACATACAGATACGTTGTTATGTATTTTCATTAGTATATTACGTTTGTTTATATAATATTATCTATTTTCCATGTAGAGTGTTGATCAGGGAAGCCAATTGGCTATTGATCAGCCAACTACAGCATCAGGGAAACAGCCAAACATGAATGTAATTCTCCATTTCAAATACTTTAAAATCGTAAACATGTAAATCGTGACACATTGTGTTTATTTTGTTATGTATTATTTCGTTTTTATGGTTGCGTTCATGATGGTAATGTTGTCTACCTTTTTTGCAGATTGACCGGGGAAAGTCCCTAGCTGTTGATCAGACGACTGGAGCCTCGAGGCAACTAGTAAACCTAAATGTAATTCCACATTCTAAATACTTCAAAAATGTACACATATAAAACATGTAGCATAGTGTTTATTTGTGTTCTGTATTTGTTAGCTTATACATATTACGTTCAATGTGATAATGTTCTCTACTTTTTTTGTAAGTGGCTGATCGAGGTAAACCCCCATTTGTTGATCATACCACGCTCTCGTCTAGGCGTCAAGTAATCCTAAATGTAATCCCTAATATAATTATTTGCGCACACTATATTTTCAAAGACCAAGCAATTTTTTATATATTTCAATTGCAAACATGGGATTCCGTTTATCAAACGACGTCTCAAAACTCTTTACAGAATGAGGTCTCTCGGTTGATGAGAGATAGTGAAATTAGAGAGTCTGCAGACCCGTTGAGGGTGCTACAAAGGACAAGGAAAAAACAAAATGAGGAATTGATTCGTCTGACATTGGTAGTTCCACTAACAGAAGGGCTCAAACAAAGGATTCAATTGTTGTTACAGCAACGTAAACAAGTGGACGTAAGTCATCGAATAAAAATGTAAATTCATTTATAAAAACTTTATAATATTTGATTTTATATGTTGTTGAACTTATAATACAATGGTTTGAATTCACAGTGCACTATGGAGATTTTCAGTGGTGGTCAAGGCAATGTTGGTCCCAGTGACCAAACCACTCCATGTACACCACATACTACTCCCATATTGTCCACTGAACAATTAGCAACACACTCTGCGACACTACCGAGGGCAGCGGAGGGTGTAGCTGATGTTGCCCCACCCACAACAGATGCTGCAGAAGAAGGGGTGGATGAAGGGCTAGATAGAGATGTGGAAGCGTTTCCTGGATCTTCTCGTGTGAATGAAGAACTAGTTCCAATAAAGATAGAGAGGATTCTAGGTCATTATAGATTGTTCAATTTATTTTTTATAATGTGTCTAATATAGCGATAATATTTTCTAATGTTGACTAATGATGGCAATAATGTTTTGCAGGAAATGATATATTTTATAAACATATGAATGCTTTGGCCTTGGAGATCTTCAGGCCCACCATCCGCACAATGTGGAACAAGCAGCCAAAAGCTTTAACGGATGATCTAACTAATCGCTTGGTTAGTCTGTTCAGAAAAGATACCTTCGATTCATCGAAGGTACTACAGAAGGCTGGAAAACATCTAAAGATTGTCTGAGACCAATATAGGGTTCAACTAGAAAAGAACCCTAGGTATGAGCGCCCTAGAATGATTCCATCTATGGAGTGGAAATCCATGGTGGAAGATGGAAAAGAGAAGGGCCTAAGAAAATCAGGAAAGATACCACCAGTTGGAATAAGGAGGTATGCAATACATTCCAAAATGTAGTGGTAAGCCTTATTATTACTAGTTTTTATATCAGTTTTGTTACATCGACTAATGTATTTAAAAACTTAATTAGGCTCTCGGACAAATCTAAGGCCACAAAGGAAAGAATTGAAAAAATTGGCCAACACAAGCTTGGGCCTCGTGGTTACTCCAACTTAGCGACCCGATATGTAAGTATCGCAAAACCCAAATCCGCATCCAAATATCATACAGATTATTATTTTTGTTTTGTTCTGACAAAAGGCTTTATAATTAATGACATCATGCAAATATGAAGGCCGACCAATTCAAAGAATTACCCAGTGTGGATTACATGAAGCTTGGCTTCGAACAGGGCTTTGATGCCATTGTTGAACACCGAAGAAGCTTGTCTCGGAATACTGCATGATCTTTTGCTGATCCATCTGTTGCCTAGGTATGTGAAAACTGTATAGTTTAATGATGATTTATTAATACTCATGCAATTTGTTCCTTATAAATAAACTAACATAAATTATTTATTCCTTTTTGTGCAAGAAAGTAATGATCTTGTTCATGTCGAGGATGTAGTACATGACCAACCAAACGAATATCATGCTTCTCATCATGGTAATGAATTTATTAATGTGCTACTATTTTTTATAGACCATTGCAGATGATGAACATTAATTCTAATTCTACACAATTCAACTACAGAGCATGTAGCTGCAGATCATAACATGGAACAGGTTGGGCCAGTACGAGATAATGTTGAACATGTTGATGTGCACATGGCAAGTAAAAACACACATACGCAATATTTTTTAAATGAATTACTCGTATTTATCAAAATATAAATATATTAATGAAATATTTTGACATTATTGCAGAAAGTCATCGCCCCTCGCCTGAAGTTCAACCTTGCGAGCAGACTAGTAGGGATACTGATGATCAGATTCCCGAATATGTGACTCTAACTAAATATTTAAAGAGAAGAAAAGTAAAAAGGAAGTGACTAAACAAATTTTGAGTAATTTTTATTTATAAAAAAAAAAATTAATGGTTTTTTCCTCTGTTTCATGAATGAATGTTTGAATGAATGCTTTATTGAATGGTTTACTGATTTT
>LPNX010976001.1:4393-49423 GCA_001517045.1 Pseudotsuga menziesii | reverse complement strand
TGTGAAGATCCACAAATCAAGGTATAATTATGTTTTCTTTTGTTTGATTGAGCTGTGTATTGGGTATTTATGCATGTGCACACACATACATTTAGTTGATGTTGATGATTACCATACATAGAGGTGAACTTTGTTCTATTTGATCTAAACAATTACCTTAAATATTTTGATTTATCATGATAGTTGGCCCCTTGGTAATACTTTACCAATACCATATAGCTAGGACAACAAAATTAAATGTAGGTATTTCATTACAAGAAATTTGATAGGCATTTGAGTTTGAAGGGAATATGAAAGGTCAAAAGACAGAAAAAGATAGATAGACTTGTGAGGAAAATGGTATCTGAAGCGTTGTTTCCCTATTATTTCGCATGAGTATATTGTTATCTGTCCCAGTTGATCTTTCTCCAGTAGTTTTGTAATTTGTTTCTTAATCTCATATCTTGTTCAACTTTAATGGTTGATTGTGCAGTGGTAAACCTATGTTTGTATTTGTGTTTATCCCTGTAGGTTGTGAGTTGGGCATGGTACACATTGGTATTTTCAGTTTCTATTGTAACTTTTCACCCCAACATCACTGTACACTTTATTACTCATAATTGCTAATTTGTTACAAAGTCTTCTTTGTGCAAATATTTTATTAGGCATCTATATCTTTCTGTATTGCTTCCAATTTATCACCGAGTTTAAAGTGGTCACTTAGAGCAAACATCTCAAACTCTAGAATAAAAAAGAAGAATGACTGCATTGATAATTATGGTAACAAAGTATTGAGATCTGCTTGAAAAAATAAAGGTCTATTTGCTACTTTATTTCTGGAAAGCATTGTTTGAATGGTTAAGTTATTAAAACTGTTTATTTTTGTTGTTTTCAGGCAATCTTCCGGAGGTATCCATGGCTTGAAAAAGAGTATCGGTCATTTTCACTGATTTAGAATGATAGATCACTATATTTGGTATGACATCTTTTTGCTTAAGGCAACATTTTCACATTTGTTGGAAACAGTTTCAATGTTCTTTCCCAAGGATAATATGTTTTTATTGAAGAAATCCCATTTGCAGCCACGAATTTTGGTGGTGTTGATCCGAATCACTTCAAGGGTAAAAATCAATATGCTCATATTACTCGAAACGGTTACTGGAAGGTATGTAATAGAATCATGTTAGTTTTCCAAGTTTAAGATTGATTTTATTTAAGGATAAACACATGCATACCATGTTAATTGTATGAATCAATATAGTTACTAGTAGGTATGTCATGGGATTAATATACTCTAATAAATCGATTTTTCTATTTCCTTCAGTTTGACATGGGAGACTTCCTCATTGATGATCAATCAATAGGTCAGCATACAGTCCATCGTATTCAATTGGGCACATGATTTCTTCTTAAGGAATCTTATGAAAATATTGATGCCATTTTATGAACATTTTGTTGCAGGTTTCTGTGCTAGAGGTTGTGTTTCTATTGCAGATTATGGAACTTCTTTGCTAGCTGGTCCATCGGTAAAGCATGCATACCTTTGATCTTTTGTAAATTTCTTGTATAAGTTAGTGGTGTTTTCTAGGTCTGTGCACGGTATGCTATTGTTGTAAAGCATAAGTGTTTCATAGCCACACCAAGGATATAGGGCAGAAAAAGCTATTTCAGAATCATAACCAACAGAGTATTATCATTTAAACCACTTTTCTTTGAAATCAACATTAGTAGACAATTTTATCAGCTAGCAAGTGTAAGTATTAATAACCATCACGTATCATCACATAGGCATTATTATCATCATTTAGATTAATTGTAAATATTACTGTATTTCAACATGAATTAGTAGTTGAGTTAACCATCCTTTTAAGGGTTTATACAAGTACTCCTTAGCCTGAAAAGAATGCTTTTGGAAGGCAGAATTCAATTATATTGTTGAGATTTCCCCATAACTCAAATATGACCCTAACTTGGTTGATTTTGCAGGTCTTTTTGATAGGTTTTAGGGCTAGAAACGATAGTAACACTGATCAGTAAGGAAAGAGTCCCTAAATTTCCCTACTAAACAATTAAATGGGGTCGTTGTAAGGAATAAAGTAACCTTTTATCAAGGCCAAATTATCCCAACCCCTGAAACATGTCAAATATAAAACCCTAACTCTGACTTTTGACTGGTTTTTGTAGGTTGCTTCTCAAGTTTGTGGATGTAGACAAGAAGATAGGTGACGCACTGGAGGATCTAGGGCTAAATAGGCAGACCAAAATTTGAGGGTGGATTATAATTTGAAAATTGTTGTTATTTTTGGATTATTGAATTTTATAAATTTCTAAGGTTTTCTAGTTTATAAAAATGCAGATCTAATCTAACACTACACTAATCACGTAAATGCGTATATTTACACATGAAATACTACATTTTGATTAGAATGACAAATCTTAGGGGTTTTGTGAAATTTACTTCAAACCCAAGGCCACGAGGGATGGTGATCAGCCTCCCTCTTGGAATATTTCCCTAAGCCTCACCAACTAGGACTTCCAAAAGCAACCTCTAGGGTTTGTTGGAGGATCCTAATTAGGGAAAAATTCAAATATCTAAGGACAAACAAGAGAAAAATCCTTCAAGAGGATGTTTTATAACATGTAAAAGTTGACAAAAGCTGGTAACAAGCCCTAATTCAGAGAAAACGCAGCATTACAACCACCATTCAATCCATCGAAGCATAATTTCACCAAACTTTACCAATGGAGCAACCAAGAAAACCCTAGATCCTCCTTGTGCTTCTATTCTTCCAACAATGCTACCATCAATCTTGCATGTGCATGAAACCTTAGAATTCACCCATCATTTTACCATAAATCCAAAGAAGAAATAGTAATATATTTGATAAGTTTCCCTTGTGAATCCATATGCAAGCCTATATAATTAGAATGCATTAACAAAGCTAGAGTAGGAGTTTTAAGGAAAAACTTTGTAAAAACATACAATTTATTTTTGTGATCAACTTTTTCATGGGCTTCATTTTGCTTGTCAAAAGTGGGCCAATCTAATGCTCCTGCAACTCCATGGCCATTGTAAACCAGTATTTATATGGAATCATTGGTTTATTCTCTTCAATATGAAGGCCCTCTTAAAGATTGCCTCTTTGTACGAAGTCATAGACAATAAGGCATTCCTTGCCCCATGCATAATAGCTAATACAAAGTAGTTAGATCGTAATCGTTGTGCTTAATACTTAGCCACCGATGCTGGTTATAATAGAACATTATGTTTGCTTGTAGTAAAAAGCAACTGTGAAGCCTTATAGAGTTTCTCTTCTTCTGGAAAATAATTTATTATTAGACTGTGAGATATCTTGACTTCAATATCTATTTGTTTTAGCAGCCAAAGCCTTCATAGACTCCATTCACTGCATCATAGGCATTGACCAACTGATCATTGCTCTTCTTATAAATAAATCTTTCATAAAAGCTCTGTTGCCATCTCTCTAGGAAAATAAAGGGATTCACTAGCTGCAAAAGGATTGGATGCTATAAACTCATGCTCCTAGCCTGTAGAAAACACAACAGCAACACAAAGCATAAAAATGGAAAGCCTATATAATAAATTACAAAGGGAAATGAAAGATAAATTTGGATAAATTGGGTTATAAGGGAGATCAATGTTTTTCCTGCATTGCCAGCCTCTCCTAGGGATCCACTTGTCACTATTTTGTCGTCTAAGTAACGGCAGAGGGAATCACTGTCTTTGAAAGGTAGTTGAGCAAGGATACATAGTGATTTAGCTTTGGGAAGGTAAATTGTTGTCTTTGATAGAATATAGACACAAACACACACAACGATTCCTTTTGGAAGCAAATACAAGTAAAAACATCAATGAACATCCAATCTGGACTCGCCATCTAGAGTTAAATAGTTATGTGAGCTTAGTAGAAGCAAATTGTTGTGCATGATGACATGTGTGCATTGTAAGCTCAATGATTTAGTTTGGAAGGACAATAGGCTTTGCTGGGGAAAAAAATTACTGCTCAAATCACCAAATCCCAAGCCCACATGCATGAGAAATTGTTGTCTTGAGGGACCATATGCAAAATCGTTGTTGTGCCTGGGAGGAGCTTGCTTTAACGTACAACAATTTTTCCTAGGGGAAGGTTAAATGCTTTGCTAGAGGAGGTTCCTTTGTAAGCCACCAACTCCCTAGCCCAAACTTGTTATCAAATCGCTATAACTAAGTGACATCTTTCATTTTTTTTTAAATCTACCAACAGGAGTCGCTTTTCTGACGGTCTTCTAACGCTTCGGTGAAACCATCCGATGACAGTTTCATGACTCTGACACACCAGACCGTCGGAGGACTGATGCTTCAAGTTTCAGGCCGAGTCGAATATCCGACAGAGTCGCCATGCCTTCGACCCTTTTCCCATCAGAAGGCTGACTCTTCAAGTGTTGGATGGCGTCAAATAGCCGACACTTATTAGATAAAAATACCGTCAGAGTCACCATTCCTCCGAAATTTCTGTCCGTCAGAAGGCCGACTCTTCAAGTGTCGGATGGCTTCGGATTTCCGACGTTGTATGCAAGTTTTGATTGACACTTTGGAAGAGAAAACGGTTGAATAGGCGACACCATGGTGTGTCGGATCTTTGACCCACATTGGTAGGATGCCGAAGATCCGACGTTAAGCCACCGACGATAAAAAAAAGTGCATGTGTCGAAAATGCGACAGAGAAGTGTCGAATTTTAGACATGCAAGGTGTCGGATTTTGGGTTGAAATTCTGTTGTGAATGTATAATACAATACAAAACTAGCAGGAAATGTAGCTAGTTGAATGTATAATACAATACAAAGCATTGTCAGGATGAAAACCACAACCCACGTACTCTAGCCGGCCATATCTAAAAATATAATCAAAATTTCTAGTTTTTCCCTAGTTGAAACACTTTGAATCAGCTAATAATTGGTTCTCCAATTTTCTCAACCACAATGGGACTAAATTTAGAAACTCTAGATCATGATTGGAATGAGCTGAAGCAACAAAATGAGAAACCCAGTTTAAAGAGGCAATTCACAAGTGGTAGCTATTTAAAGGTTCTATGTTCAGTAGGTAGTAACCGTATGAACACAAATACATTTATATTTCAAGGAACTGAGAAGAGTTGTGATCTTATTGGTTGTTGAAAATTTTTAAATGGTGCCATTTATTTCAGATTTCATGGGGATGAAATGGAAACACAGAATGGACAACACACTTAGATGATACGGTGGCAGATGAAAGTTGCTATAAAAATAGTGATTCAATTTCACTAAGGAACACAACATAATCCATAAATTATAATCCACAATACTCCTAAAACCTATAAGACGTCAAATTCGGTTGTTATCAGTCATGGTGTTATTTGTTGGGATAACACAATAGCGTTTAGAAATTCAGTCCACGTCATAGAGACTCTGGAGTGGGATAATATTCTAGACCATTTGTATATTTTTAGGTAATTTTGGTCGGAATTTGGCAACATTATTTGTTGTTGAAATGAGATTTTTAGTATTAAAATTATAATTTTTATTGTAAAAATAGATTCAGCACCATTGATTACCCTTGGACCACCAAGTTTATGCAATTCCAATCACTGAAACTACTCTTTAAACAATTTATACCATATTTTGGCCAAAAAACTTACCCTATTTTAAATGCAAATGGTCAAAAAATTAGCCAACTCATTTTAATTGATGGATATCATACATGCGCATACCACTGATGAATGCGTCAACCTACACCATACTACAGGCCAATGAATGTTCCGTAATTTGAAGGATTCAGTCCCTAGAAAGCCCAAGCTATTTTACAGGTTGTGCAAGGAACGAGGCCAAACAATGAAATGGTGGAATTGTCCAATACAATAAAAGCACCATGAAGTGCTACTTAATAGATATCATCATATGAAGTGCAATTTATATGAAATTACACTTGTGCTTGCTTCATATCTCTTCCCTAGCTCTAGTATAACATGTTAATGGGATCATACATTAGACAGGGCCATATAACATTAGGCCCTGAGTCCAGAATGCAAGTAGATAATTTCGGTTCAGTAAACTACCTGAACAGCAAGGAGAAATCCACAGGCGATGGAAGCAACAATACACTTTCGAAAACAATAGTAAAACCCAAAATCCATATCGGTCCACTTGGATTTAGTTTTGATGATGAGTTCCCATTGATTGGGATGTTTTCCATGAGTTCAGAGACATGGTCTTTCCAGAGTCCGAGTTAGGGCAGAATGGAATACTTAGCGTAGGTATGCAGCCCGAAAATGACATAACATGCCAATGTTCAGAGCCATGGTTGTCTTTATTTGGTTGTAATCTTAATGCCAAAACGTCTTTGTCATTGGACGGGATGGTGATCAATGTAGAGAGCTAGATGAGAGTTTAATAAGAGTTCGAATTTATTGGGAGATCGACTCTTACATGATTGCACATTAGCTAGACTCTTAGATGCCAAATGTACTTGGACTAAGCCTTAAGTGATTTAGTTGAAGTTAAGCTAATAGTTATCCAATATAACCGTGATTAGAGTTGAAGTTAAGTTAATAGTTATAGAATCATTGAAATTAAGGTAATAGTTGTATCTAATAGTTATCCAATATAACCGTGATTAGAGTTGAAGTTAAGTTAATAGTTCTAGAATCATTGAAGTTAAGGTAATAGTTGTATCTAATAATGGATGGAGTTAAGATCGTAGTTATATCTAATAATCTAATAGTCGAAGATTAATTTTAATTTTTACACTATCACTAAGTGTACAAATATCACATGTTAATTAAGTTAATTTTTTTAATTATTAATTATTAATTTTGGACTACATCCATAGAATCAATCTTGATAGTACACTTGTCTCATTCTCGTTTAATCTTAGACGACACCCATAGAATCAATATGGACAATACACTTGTCTCATTCTCGTCCTTAGATGAAAAAATATACACGGTAGTACACCCCAAAATTGTAAGATATATGGGCTTAATGAAACCGATTTCTATCATCAACTTTGAGTTAGATTCAATTGCTGGCGATTGAAAGTTTTGTTGTTAAATCCAGAGTTGAAAAAGAATGGTAATTAGAGATGCAACTGTTGTGATTTTTTAGAGATGCTTGAGTTAGAAGGGATCACACTCATATAGCCTGTGGAAGCTACAGAAAAAAAAAAATGATTTTTTTAGAGATGCTTGAGTTAGAAGGAATCACACTCATATAGCCCATGGAAGCTACAGAAAAAAATAGATATAGCCAGTGTTGTTTTACACATATTGTATTCAAATGCAATCTAAATGTAATTTATGTATACAGACTCTCTAATCACAGTGAAATTACACACTATGATAGATGTCCTCTTTTTTTAAATAATTGTTGCCCTAATTGACAAATATAAAGTTATATAATTCTAATTTAGATATTTTCTTATTTGATTGGAATGAAATCTGAGATGTAGTGTTATTATGTTTGTTAGATAGTAACCAACTCCAATATTGCTTCAGGGGATATCAATAGTAATATAATTGTAGTTTTATATTTGTGTAATAAATTGTAATGATACTAGATGTTATATAAATGTGTTCATCAAAGCCTCATAAAAAATCTTATTGGATCTTTATAAATAATCTATATAAACAAATATATGTGGAAACAAAGGAACATCATGGTCAAAATATTAATGAAGATGATGCAAAGGTTGTTTGAGTCAATGAATGCAACGACGAGGTTTTCCCTTTTCCAAGATGATGTGTGGGGAAAGGGTAGGAAATTGTTTGCTTGCAAACTATTCCTTCTCCTCTCTTATGGTAATTTCATTTTCCTCATGTTTTTATAATACTATCCACTAAGACTAAATTTATTATTACCAACCCAGAAGTTATTTGTGAATTGTCAAAACATTGTGGTGGGTTAGAGGCTGAATGGGATAATAAATGCTATGATATATTGAAGGATCGAATATAATGGAAAATATAATGAAAATAATTGTTTGGAAATTGCATTGCATTGAGTTTTAATTCAATTGAATTGTAAGGAGTCTTGCTCAAAGCTCTACATTATGTGTTTTCCAAGCAAGCTCAAGGATACTTATATGTTGAAGCTGCAAGTTTCAAAGCTATTATGTATAGTATCATCTGCTAATATTATATTATTTTTCTTTGTTCAATTAGGTTTGTGTTTTCTAAGCAAGCTCAAGGATACGTATATGATGAAGTTGGAAGTTTCAAAGCCATTATGTATAATATCATCTGCTAATATTATCTTATTTTTCTTTGTTCAATTAGGTTTTTGTTATGGGTAACAAATACTCTCATTTTGGTAGAGACTTCAAGAAATTCAACATGGACACAAAGACAAAAGCTTAAATTAGAACACTCACACAAGTATGTAGTGAATTTTGATTTCTATTCTAAAATTTAGAGCTGAAATCATTCTAGAGCGATAGACATTTGGCATACTTGGAAATCTAATGCTGAGAGGAAAATATTGACAAATATATGTTGATAGGTATTTTCCCTTTGATTCTAGACTAATAGCAGTGGACCATCATATCATGCCCATATATGTTATGGGAACAAAGAAACAGGATTGGGCACTCTAACTCTAGGGAGAGTTTTGTAACAGTTATTAGTCCCTATAGTAATGTAGTGAATTTTAATATGTATTCTATAATTTACAACTGAAATCATTTTAGAGCCATAAACATTTCACATACTTAATTTGTATTCTATAAGTTAAACTTAAGCCTTAAAATTATTGTTTAAATTGAATTTTTTTATAATATTTTTTTTTAACTATGATTGGATGGTATGTTGTGATGTCATCCTCGTGGAATGGTTCCTAGCACCCAACGACATGCAGATATCATCTCTCATTTATGACAAAATTGCTCGTCATATTCACACTATTCTCTTTAATGATAGTTCCTTGTATCACGGCTAAAGGGAGATTAATGGAATTTAATGCAGTGAAGGGAGAGTTCCACTAAGAAACACAAGTTGGTAGATTTTTTTAATGTGTAAATTGATTCCCTAGTCTCCAAACCGAACCACCGCCACTACCACCACTTGCACACCATCAGCTCTAGTTTGTCAATGGTTTTTTCTAGTCAAATAAACCATTTCATTTCATCGGTTTAATGACATAAATATTTTATGGCTTGAACAAAGGAGTAGGAGAGGAGAGCAAGCAGTCGAAGAGCCTTCACAGGTTCTTCTTTTCACTTTCTAGTTATCAAATTACTATGTGTCTGTGTTTGTTAGCTTCAATTGCTTCATATCCTTATAAACCCTCTCCTTTCAATTCATGTAATATCAGTAATGCTATGATCATTTAGGCTGGTGAGTCCTTGGCCATTTTTTGTATAAACATTTCTTGAAATCCTTAGCTTTAGAGGCTTGATTATCTGGTCTTCATTTTCGGTGAAGTTTTGTTAGAGTACCTTGATTGATGCTTAAATTTAAGGCATCTGAATGTATCTTTGAATGATCAAAGAATTCTTGCATTCGTTTCTTTTGCAAATGTCAAGATATTTGTCTGCGAGACACAATTACATGAAAATTATTGATATATATGTCTTTTTCATGCCTAGAAATGTTTATTTAGGTGCTTTTGTAAATACTGATGAATTCTTGCCTCTTTTCTTTGGAATGGGATGGATTCTGATTACAAAAATTATGTATATATAAGTCTTTTTCGGGGCTTGAAATGTTTGTTTTAGATTCTTTTGTAAATACTGATGAATTATTAGGGATTTTATTTGGAATTGGATGGGTACTTATTTATAGCTCATAATATTACAGATTTTGGGTGAAAAGACTCATTCTTAGACCGAAAAATTCTAACGAAGGTGTTTCTTTAAATACTGTTGAATCCCTGCAGTTTTACTTTGAAATTGGATTGATACTAATTTTACGAAAACTGACGAAAAATGTCTTTATTAGATGGACAAATGTAAATTTAAGATCCCTTTCAAGTCGTCATTGAGTTGGTGTGTGTTTAAGATTTGAATTGGTTGCATTGCAGTCATTAGAGAAATGTGCATAAAATGAACACTAAGCACTTATCTTTAGACTGATAGATATACAGTGGAAGGAGACAAAGTTATTTTGAAGTTTCACCACCATTTGTTCCTTGTTTTATATTGTGAAGGTCCGATTCTTAATAATATTTTCCAGTGGGAGTAATTTTTGGCGTCATAATCTACAAATATTTTGTATTTTAAGGAATTTGTCTCCTCCTCCTATTCACACATGCTGTTTGAATCACATCACATTGATTCTAACAACATAATCTATTGCGTGCAATTTCCAGCAAATACAAAATTGTTACATATTTTTAGATGCGTAGAAGTGGACAAAAGATTTTTCTAATATTTCTAAACCGTTACTTGTTGTTTTATATTATGATTGATTTTAGTTTTGATTTCGGTTTTAAAAAATCAGCACACACTTGGGAATTTTTTTGTAAATTTAGATGAAATTCATCTTTTTTCCATAGGTGGTAGTATGCTCTATCTTTATTTTCTCTCAAAAAATTTACATGATAAGTAAGTTAGTAAGTACCATTGGTTAGTTAACAGTTCAGTTATCTTTATTTTCTCTAAAAAAAATTACATGATAAGTAAGTTAGTAAGTACCATTGGTTAGTTAACGAATTCAGTTGACTTGGCAGATGTTTCACTAATATCTCTCTCCTTGGACATATAAGAATGTTTGCTCCCAATTATCTCCTTGCTCAGGTTAATGATCAACTTCTTGACTAAATTTTGTCAATAGAAGAAATTTCAGGTGATATGCCTGTGAAAATATTTATAACTTGAGCAAGTTCTTATATGTTCTTTGTACTTTGAGTAAATTTGTTATTGTTGTGATTTTTATAAATGGTATATGTCTATTTTTCCCATGCTAAGGTTGTAATCTAGCACCGATCTTCTGAGCGCTAAATAGGTAACATAAGCAGGAAAACCTAACTTTTTGTTTTATATTTGTTTTTTAGGTTGTGATTGGATTTCTTTAGCAAGTTTTGTTTGTTAATTCAACAATTTTGTGATTATGTGCTTGAGAATACTCTGTAATTTGGGTGAAGTTTAGCTTATCTCTTAGAGTCTTAAGTAATTTTTATCCTTTTTTCTTTCTTACTTTTGAGTAAATTTGAAGAGTTAACACCTAAAAGAATGGAGCAAACAAACTCACTGTGACCTGCAAGACTTGAATTTTTTTGGTATGAAACTAGATTAGAATGAGATTACAGAGTTTAAACTTTTGCAGAAAATAAAATCCTATCCAGAGACGAGGTTTCAGGAGTGGCTCAAAAGTGTTAAGACATTTTGCATACTAACAACAAACCCTAGAGCTTTACAAGACAATACTAAGGATTTAAGACTAAAATCTATATATATCCTCGACAAGGCGATATATCTAAATAGTGAAGGTGTATTAATCATGTTTGTAAAGTGCAATATTTGGATTTTTTTCCATAGTTACTAACATCTATATTTTTAAATTTCAATTTTTAATTTCATGATTTGAAAGTCATTGACGTTGTCCTCAATTCTACCTTCCCACCCACGATGAGGTAATCTTAGCATTGAGCTGCGAGGTGATCGCACAACCCAAGGTTTTATTGATCCTAGAATTATGGCATCATTTTTCTAGCTATCATCTCTTTGAGGATGTAGTAGGAGCCATCTAAACGGGCGACTTTTTAAATTTTTCTAGTAGTTTGTGGCCGGAATTCGGTTATTTTCTTTTCTTGAATTCAAATGTTTATGAATTCAAATTGTTTTTTAAGTGCAGAAACATATTCAGTGTGTTGTCATAAACCTTTGGAGCAACTAAATCATACAAGTTTAATAATTTCTTTAGACTATTTCCCACATTATTATTTAAGAAATTCCCAGAGAACTTCTCCCAGTCTACTCTACCATCAAAATTTATTGTTAGTTACAAACTTAATGTGTCTACTAATTGCTACTTCGACTACTAACGCCATTGCATATAGATAGGGATAGCCATTCTCGTTGTTTCAAGATATTTTTTTCCAGTACATTGAATTGGTTTTGTGTTTCTTCTACCCATATATAGTCTTTCATGCTTGGACTCACCTATGAATCATAGCCTGGTGCTTTCTGATAGCCACCTTGATACTATGACATTTTCGGGCTTTAATCCCCCAACAGAAGATGCTGATTATTTATGCTATTTACCCTTGTTTGGATGGTATGTTGTGATGTCATCCTCATGGAATGGTTCCCAGCACCCAACGACATGCAGACATCATCTCTCGTTTATGACAAAATTGCTCGTCATATTCACACTAGTCTCTTTAATGATAGTTCCTTGTATCAAGGCTAAAGGGAGATTAATGGAATTTAATGCAGTGAAAGGAGAGTTCCACTAAGAAACACAAGTTGGTAGATTTTTTTAATGTGTAAATTGCTTTCCTAGTCACCAAACCGAACCACCACTACTACCACCACTTGCACACCATCAACTCTAGTTTGTCAATGGTTTTTTTTTATAAATAAACCAATTCATTTCATCAGTTTAATGACATAAACTAGGTTGTGTATTTTGTATTCATGTTGTAGGTTTAGCCATGCCGCATTCTCGTGTAAATATTTTAAATTCTAATTTTGTGTGGGTTTTTACTCAGATTATGGCTTGAACAAAGGAGTAGGAGAGGAGAGAGAGCAGCCGAAGAGCCTTCATAGGTTCTTCTTTTCACTTTCTAGTTATCAAATTACTATGTGTTCATGTTTGTTAGCTTCAATTGCTTCATATCCCTATAAAACCTCTCCTTTCAATTTATGTAATATCAGTCCCTTAAGGGTTAATGCTATGATCATCTAGGCTGGCGATTCCTTGGCCATTTTTTGTACAAACATTTATTGAAACCCTTAGCTTTAAAGTCTTGATTATCTGGTCTTCATTTTCTATGAAGTTTTGTTAGAGTATCTTGATTGATGCTTAAATTTAAGGCATATGAATGTATCTTTGAATGATCAAAGAATTCTTGCATTCATTTCTTTTGTAAATGTCGAGATATTTGTCTATGAGACACAATTACATGAAAATTATCAATAGATATGTCCTTTTCGGGTCTAGAAATGTTTATTTAGGTGCTTTTGTAAATACTGATGAATTCTTACCTCTTTTCTTTGGAATGGGATGGATTCTCATTACAAAAATTATGTATATATAAGTCTTTTTCGGGGCTTGAAATGTTTGTTTTAGATGCTTTTGTAAATACTGATGAATTATTAGGCATTTTATTTGGAATTGGATGGGTACTTATTTATAGCTCATAATATTACAGATTTTGGGTGAAAAGACTCATTCTTAGACCGAAAAATTCTAACGAAGGTGTTTCTTTAAATACTGTTGAATCCCTGCAGTTTTACTTTGAAATTGGATTGATACTAATTTTACGAAAACCGACGAAAAATGTCTTTATTAGATGGACAAATGTAGATTTAAGATCCCTTTCAAGTCATCATTGAGTTGGTGTGTGTTTAAGATTTGAATTGGTTGCATTGCAGTCATTAGAGAAATGTGCATAAAATGAACACTAAGCACTTAGCTTTAGACTGATAGATATACAATGGAAGGAGACAAAGTTATTTTGAAGTTTCGCCACCATTTGTTCCTTGTTTTACATTGTGAAGGTCCGATCCTTAATAATATTTTCCAGTGGGAGTAATTTATGGTGTCATAATTTGCAAATATTTTGTATTTTAAGGAATCTGTCTCCTCCTCCTGTTCACACATGTTTTTTGAATCGCATCACGTTGATTCTAACAACATAATCTATTGCATGCAATTTCCAGCAAATACAAAATTGTTACATATTTTTAGATGTGTAGAAGTGGACAAAAGATTTGTCTAATATTTCTAAATCGTTACTTGTTGTTTTATGTTATGATTGATTTTAGTTTTGATTTCGGTTTAAAAAAATCGACACACTCTTGGGAAATTTTTTGTAAATTTAGATGAAATTCATCTTTTTTCCATAGGTAGTATGCTCTATCTTTATTTTCTCTAAAAAAATTTACATGATAAGCAAGTTAGTAAGTACCATCGGTTAGTTAACAATTTAGTTGAATCGGCAGACGTTTCACTAAAATATCTCTCTTTGGACATATAAGCGGGTTTTCTCCCAGTTATCTCCTTGCTGAGGTTAATGATCAACTTCTTGACTAAATTTTGTCAATAGAAGAAAGTTCAGGCGATATGCACGTGATATTCCTGTGAAAATATTTATAACTTGAGCAAGTTCTTATGTGTTCTTTGTACTTTAATTAAATTTGTTATTGTTGTGATTTTTATAAGTGGCATATGTCTATTTTTCCCATGCTAAGGTTGTAATCCAGCACTGATCTTCTGAGTGCTAAATAGGTAACAGAAGTAGGAAACTCTAACTTTTTGTTTTATATTTGTTTTTTAGGTTGTGATTGGATTTCTTTAGCAAGTTTTGTTTGTTAATTCAACAATTTCGTGATTATGTGCTTGAGAATACTCTGTAATTTGGGTGAATTTTAGCTTATCTCTTAGAGTCTTAAGTAATTTTTATCCTTTTTTCTATCTTACTTTTTAGTAATTTTGAAGAGTTAACACCTAAAAGAATGGAACACTGGAAAACTCACTCTGACCTGCAAGAGTTGAATTGTTTTGGTATGAAACTAGATTAGAATGAGATTACAGAGTTTAAACTTTTGCAGAAAATAAAATCCTATCTAGAGATGAGGTTTCCGGAGTGGCTCAAAAGTATTAAGAAATTTTTCATACTAACATCAAACTCTAGAGCTTTACAAGACAATACTAAGGATTTAAGACTAAAATCTATATATATCCTCGACAAGGGGATATATATAAATAGTAAATGTGTATTAATCATATTTGTAAAGTTTAATATTTGGATTTTTTTTCCATAGTTACTAATAGTTATTAATATCTATATTTTTTAAATTTGAATTTTTGATTTCATGATTGGAAAAAGTTGTTGACGTCGTCCTCAATTTTACCTTCCTACCCGCAGCGAGGTAATCTCAGCATTGAGCCACGAGGTGATCGCACAACCCAAGGATTTATTGATCCTAGAATAATGGCATCATTTTACAGGCTATCATCTCTTTCAGGATGTAGTAGGAGTCGTCTAAACGGGCGACTTTTTAAATTTTTCCAGCAGTTTGTGGTCGGAATTTGGTTATTTTCTTTTCTTGAGTTCAAATGTTTATGCAATTCAAATTGTTTTTTAAAGTGCAGAAACAGATTGAGCACTGTCGTAAAACTTTGGAGCAACTAAATCATACAAGTTTAATAATTTCTTTAGACTATTTCCTACATTATTATTTAAGAAATTTCTGGAGAACTTCTCCCAGTCTACTCTACCATCAAAATTTATTGTCGGTTACGAACTTAATTTGTCTACTAATTGCTACTTTGACTACTAATGCCATTGCATATAGATAGGGATAGCCATTCTAGGTGTTTCAAGATATTTTTTTCCAGTACATTGAATTGGGTTTGTGTTTATTCTACCCATATATAGTCTTTCATGCTTGGACCCACCTGCGAATCATAGCCTGGTGCTTTCCCCTAGCCACCTTGATACTATGGCATTTTTGAGCTTTAATCCCCCAGTAGAAGATGCACATTATTTATGCTATTTACCCTTGTTTGGATGGTATGTTGTGATGTCATCCTCGTGGAATGGTGCCCATCAACCAATGACATGCATACATCATCTCTCATTTATGACAAAATTGCTCGTCATATTCACACTAGTCTCTTTAATGATAGTTCCTTGTATCAAGGCTAAAGGGAGATTAATGGAATTTAATGCAGTGAAGGAAGAGTTCCACTAAGAAACACAAGTTGGTAGATGTTTTTAATGTGTAAATTTCTTCCCTAGTTGCCAAACCAAACCACCGCCACTACCATCACTTGCACACCGTCAGCTCTAGTTTGTCAATCTTTTTTTTTGTATAAATAAACCATTTCACTTGATCAGTTTAATGATGAAAATTAGGTTGTATATTTTGTATTAATGTCATAGGTTTAGCCATGCTGTATTTTCGTGTAAATATTTTAAATTATAATTTTTGGTGGGTTTTTACTCAGATTATGGCTTGAACAAAGGAGTAGGAGAGGAGAGCGAGCAACTGAAGAGCTTTCACAGGTTCTTCTTTTCACTTTCTAGTTATCAAATTACTATGTTTTGATGTTTGTTAGCTTCAATTACTTCATATCCCTATAAACCCTCTCCTTTCAATTCATGTAATATCAGTCCCTTAAGGGTTAATGCCATGATCATTTAGGCTGGCGAGTCCTTGCGCATTTTTTGTACAAACATTTCTTGAAACCCTTAGCTTTAAAGGCTTGATTATCTGGTCTTCATTTTATATGAAGTTTTGTTATAGTAGCTTGATTAATGCTTAAATTTAAGGCATCTGAATGTATCTTTGAATGATCGAAGAATTCTTGCATTCATTTCTTTTGCAAATGTCGAGATATTTGTCTACGAGACACAATTACATGAAAATTATCAATAGATATGTCCTTTTCGTGCCTAGAAATGTTTATTTAGGTGCTTTTGTAAATATTGATGAATTCTTGCCTCTTTTCTTTGGAATTGGAAGGATTCTGACAACAAAAATTATGTATATAGAAGTCTTTTTCGGGCCTTGAAATGTTTATCTTAGATGCTTTTGTAAATACCGATGAATTATTAGGGATTTTATTTGGAATTGGATGGGTACTGATTTATAGCTCATAATATTATAGATTACGGTTTGAAAGACTCATTCTTAGACCTAAAAATTCTAACGAAGGTGTTTCTTTAAATACTGTTGAATCCCTGTAGTTTTACTTTGAAATTGGATTGATACTAGTTTTACGAAAACCAACGAAAAAAGTCTTTATTAGATGGACAAATGTAAATTTAAGATCCCTTTCAAGTTGTCATTGAGTTGGTGTGTGTTTAAGATTTGAATTGGTTGCATTGAAGTCATTAGAGAAATGTGCATAAAATGAACACTAAGCACTTATCTTTATACTGATAGATATATAGTGGAAGGAGACAAAGTTATTTTGAAGTTTTGCCACCATTTGTTCCTTGTTTTACATTGTGGAGGTCTGATTCTTAATAATATTTTCCAGTGGGAGTAATTTACGGCGTCATAATCTACAAATATATTGTATTTTAAGGAATCTGTCTCCTCCTCCTATTCACACATGTTCTTTGAATAGCATCACGTTGATTCTAACAACATAATCTATTGCATGCAATTTCCAGCAAATACAAAATTGTTACATATTTTTAGATGTGTAGAAGTGGACAAAAGCTTTGTCTAATATTTCTAAATCGTTACTTGTTGTTTTATGTTATGATTGATTTTAGTTTTGATTTTTGTTTAAAAAAAATGGCACACACTTGGGAAGTTTTTTGTAAATTTAGATGAAATTCGTCTTTTTTCCATAGGTAGTATGCTCTATCTTTACTTTCTCTGAAAAAATTTACATGATAAGAAAGTTAGTAAGTACCATTGGTTAGTTAACAATTCAGTTCACTTGGTAGTCGTTTCACTAAAATCTCTCTCTTTGGACATATAAGCATGTTTGCTCCCAGTTATCTCCTTGTTGAGGTTAATGATCAACTTCTTGACTAAATTTTGTCAATAGAAGAAAGTTCAGGCGATATGCCTGTGAAAATATTTATAACTTGAGAAAGTTCTTATGTGTTCTTTGTACTTTAATTAAATTTGATATTGTTGTGATTTTTATAAATGGTATATGTCTATTTTTCCCATGCTAAGGTTGAAATCCAACACTGATCTTCTGAGTGCTAAATAGGTAACAGAAGCAGGAAAATCTAACTTTTTGTTTTATATTTGTTTTTTAGGTTGTGATTGGATTTCTTTAGCAAGTTTTGTTTGTTAATTCAACAATTTCATGATTACGTGCTTGAGAATACTCTGTAATTTGGGTGAAGTTTAGCTTATCTCTTAGAGTCTTAAGTAATTTTTATCCTTTTTTCTATCTTCCTTTTCAGTAATTTTGAAGAGTTAACACCTAAAAGAATGGAGCAAACAAACTCACTGTGACCTGCAACAGTTGATTTTTTTGGTATGAAACTAGATTAGAATGAGATTACAGAGTTTAAAATTTTGCAGAAAATAAAATCCTATCCAGAGACGAGGTTTCAGGAGTGGCTCAAAAGTATTAAGAAATTTTGCATACTAATAGTAAACCCTAGTGATTTACAAGACAATACTAAGACTAAAATCTATATATATCCTCGATAAGGGGATATATATAAATAATGAAGGTGTATTAATCATGTTTGTAAAGTACAATATTTGGATTTTTTCCATAGTTACTAATAGTTATTAATATCTATATTTTTTAAATTTGAATTTTTAATTTCATGATTGGAAAAAGTTGTTGACGTTGTCCTCAATTTTACCTTCCCACCCGCAACGAGGTAATCTCAGCATTGAGCCGCGAGGTGATCGCACAACCCAAGGCTTTAATGATCCTAGAATCATGGCATCATTTTTCAGGCTATCATATCTTTGAGGATGTAGTAGGAGCCGTCTAGACGGGTGACTTTTTAATTTTTTCCAACTGTTTATGGCCGGAATTCGGTTATTTTATTTTCTTGAATTCAAATGTTTATGCAATTCAATTTGTTTTTTTAAGTGCAGAAATAGATTCAGCGTGCTGTCATAAACCTTTGGGGCAACTAAATCATACAAGTTTAATAATTTCTTTAGACTATTCCCTACATTATTATTTAAGAAATTTCAGAAGAACTTCTCCCAGTCTACTCTACCATCAAAATTTATTGTCAGTTATGAACTTAATTTGTCTACTAATTGCTACTTTGACTACTAACGCCATTGCATATAGATAGGGATAGCCATTCTCGGTGTTTTAAGAGATTTGTTTCCAGTACATTGAATTGGGTTTGTGTTTCTTCTACCCATATATAGTCTTTCATGATTGGACCCACCTACGAATCATAGCCTGGTGCTTTCCCCTATCCAGCTTAATACTATGACATTTTTGGTCTTTAATCCCCCAGTAGAAGATGCACATTATTTATGTTATTTACCCTTGTTTGGATGCTCAGAGCTATCCCTCATTTAGGTGTTAATCCTCCTTCTCGTGCTATGTGATTTACCTTTTCGTCGGAGAGAGTGGTTGTGGGATGAATTTCACCTTCCCTGATCAATCAGAAAGAAGGTTATGAGACATAGACTAAAGTTAAGTCTTCTCAGTCCATATCTAGCCAGTTATTGGCCCAATTCGGAGCTAGTTAGTTGTTGGTCATATCCATATATCTATATGTAAGGTCAGAGACAGAGGTCATTGTCACATACCCCAAATTGCAAAAAAAAATTATGTTTTAGGAGACATTATGTTTTAATTTTATTATAAAGTTTGTAATTATTGACCAAGTGGGGTCAAGGATAATTGTATTTAATTGTTGAATATTTTATTAGATAATAAATAAAAGATGAGACAATAGCTTAAGGAGGTTGTTAAATGAGTGTTTACTGGCCACTTAGTGGAATAGGCTAGGTTGAGAGCATATTGGCACTTGGCAGCATCCTCAAACTACTTCTAGCTGTTACAAGAGGCAAATTCCCTATTTTTGTGGTCATGTTCCTCAAGAAAGTGGAACAAGAGCAGGTGTCTCATTAAGTGAAAAATGACCCAAAAGACCTAGGCATGTTGATAAAACTACCCATTGAATTCAGCTGAGCCTACTCAATGATTACTTGTGAAATTTCTGAGTGAAATTGGTGAAACAGAAGTTCGATGGAGGGGACAGGAAGAAGTGATTGAGTGAAAAGCGTTGATTTACTGAACTAGTGCAGTTGATTTGGGCTAAGTTCTTATTGCTACAGGTAGAAGTATTACTGCTGATTAATCTTTGGAGTTGCAGGGGTTTCTAAACCTATTCTCTCACCCAGTGCTTTCAACCAGGTGGACCAGTAGATAGGATCGGGGGTCCTAAGATTCGCAGCTCAGCTGTCTTCAGGATTTGGTTGGGAGGAACGGGATCCTTAGGTTGTTGTCTCCTTTGCTATATTACCAGGTTCTAAATGTGATTTTTATATTCTTTATGCAAGCATAGGAACTGGAATGTATAAATTTAGGATTTGATGCATCTATATGACTGATTATTTGTTAGTTAGTTAAATCTTTTATTGATCCAATATTTATAAATTTTGTTTAGATATGTATTAGAATAAATTATTTAAGCTTAGTTTAAATTTACTGATGAATGAATTACCTGACTGTATTTTTCCACACCTTACAGTAGGTGAAATTAAGTTTGATGATTAAATCAAATCAAGAAATGTAGGAATATGATTATTTACTTTCTACCGTTAAATCTTTATAGAAATGTTTAGAAGAAAAATTCCCCTATTTCAGAAGTTTCCTTAGTTAGAATACATCTATTTAAAACATAAACAAAAACTACCATAAAAAGAAGGTCTCTTAAAAACCAAAACACAGTTTGTGTAACTGTGTCCCTTTTAACATAGTAATAACCACTATCTTTAAGCTTAACCTATTATAATTACATATAATTATTAACTATTATAGAAAACATGAAAATAACGTAAATAGGAACAACTTTATTATATAAATAATATAATGAAATTATAGTAATAACTTAGATTTTGAAAATAACAACTAAGTAATTTTAGCAATACTGTAACTAAAACAATAAGATATCAAATACATCAAAGTAAAAACAACAATGCAAATATTTTAATTTAAAATAAAAATACAAACCCTAATTGAGGAAAAGTGGCAATCCAAGTCTTTCTTTCTTTCCTCTTTCCAGAATAGGGTATTTACACTTTTATCATTTCCTCAAGAATCAAATTCTTCTTTATATAATTATAATATATATATTATAATTGCCCTAGATTAAATAAATTTTACACAGAAACAAAGTTTAGACTGTTTATCAATTATATACTAAAATAAATAAGAAAAGATAAATAAAATTATTCTAAATCAATTTACACAATTATACATGGGTCTTAGTGATAAACCCTTTTTCTTTTTTTATTATTTCATAAACAAATCTTTAAACTAAAGGGAAAACCCAGAAGCTAGCTTTCACATTAAAATTCCACATAATAACCTCATCTTAATAAAAATAAAAATTATGGATTTTTACAAACAGTAAAATTCTTTCATCGTCTTTTATCAAAACATTCACCAGATACAGGTAATTAGCAACAAGGTCTCTTTAAAATTTCATTAATCCAAGCTTAAACAAACTAAAGTTTACAGCACAGAAAAAACGATGCCCAAGTCTAACAAAGCCTCCTTTTCTACACAGGTCGATGCATCCATCTTATTGATAACCAGTTACAAGTTTAAAAAAATGTTTATAAACTGAGAACCCCTAATAAAAATATAAGCAATCAAGTAGAACAGTTATACGGCCACACGACCTTTACAACCAAAGCATTGTTCAAACGCAACTACAGCAAGGAAGTTCAAGTCTCGGTGAGACAATATCTTTCCGAACGCCACACTTTCACCACATAAAGAACCTCAAGCATGAAACCGAGGCTTACCTAGTTGCTTAAGAAGCGTGGAACCTTTTTCCTGAAGTCTTCCAGCTCGCAGTAGTGAGATTTCCACCTGTAGAGAAGTCTGCACAAGAAAGTTAAAAAATGTCAAGCTCTTTCTTAAAAAAAAATTTGTTACAGTAAAGAATTTTTATGGCATTGCAAAAAAAAGAAGTTTAAATGAGTTACTTGGAGATATGTTATCCTCGATCACGCAGTATTTTGTATGCACAACAACCTTGTCCAAGGAAAAATTCATACCCTAGCAGCTGGGCAGGAGAAACACACTCTAGAAACCTCGACGAGAACTAGAAATCCACATTAACAGTTACGGCGAAACCAAATCTCCCCAATGTTAGCAAAATCCACAAAGTAAGCTGTGAGTTTAGAACCAGAGACCACACTACTATCAATCAAAGGATTCAGCTTGGATGATACACGGGTTAAGACACTCACAGAGCTAGAGATTGGCATCAAAGGCCGTCACTCATAGCAACAAAATGAGGCATCAAAGGCCCATGAGGCCATGAGCCTGGAGGTGCTTCTCACAGCAGCGAAGGGTATGGTAAACAATGCAAGAATTTAGGGTTTGAACGTTTATGTAGTAGGGTTTACCAACACCAAAACCCTATCCACTAACCGATAGCCACGTGGTTTCCACTTTGAATTTTATTTTGTGGGTGTTTCTCTATAGTTCGAGAGCTTGAGTGAATCCTACAAAAAGGTTTTATATAACCTTTGTTAATATTGGTTGAAAACATATAAGTACAAGATTTCAAGTATAGAGATGCTTTAGCATAATTTTGGTAAAGGTATTATATTTTAGTTTTTCATAGATAGGGTTATACTTATTATATAAACATCTTATAGTGAGTATTAGGTTATGCAAAGGTTTTTGTTTTATATTTGTTATTTAGGTAATGAACTTCCCACCCCATAAAACAAAGCATTAATACTACACTTCTAGCCATATAATGTATTCTTTTGCACTTTCACATGGTAAATACCCAGGAAGTTAGTAAAATTATATGCTGCATAAAACCGTTAGTTTCATATATATATATATATATATGTAATTTCTTTTATACCTTATGACAACGCCTAGACTTATGTAATACTTGCTTATGTAACATTCGAAGAAATGTTGATACAAGTGCATAGAAATTACCTTGGTAACAAGTAATAATGTATTGCAAGATTTAGTTTGCAAAATTTATCATTCTCTAGAGTTGCATGTAGGATTAGGATTTAACATAAAAAAAAGGATAAATATAGGATGTACAAGTTATATTCAAAGTTAGGTGGAAAGCATCTACTTCTATTTTCTGCTTGGATTTCTACGTACTTATGTTTATAAGTAAATAAATAAGAAGTAAATATACAAGCAAACATTATGTCCTTAAACCAAGAATAAGAAGGTTAACAACTTAGACCTCAAACGTTGTGTAACAACTTAACAATTTCAAGACTTGGAAAATAAATAGGTTTGACAAGACCTTCTTTTTCTCAAAGCTGTAAACTAAACAAATATTCTAGCATTTTACTTTTGCAAGTTGAGATAATTAATCTCGATCCTGAAACTGGGATACAAAACGTCTTACCTGTAAAAATACATGTACAAGAATCATCATTTCACTGGATTAGCTTCAAGAGCTAAGTAATCCTTGGGCATGAACTCAAGTTCCTTCATTTTAAACAGGAGACAAACTTTAGTACATAGTAAACAAACCATTGTTTTTAGCTCATACTACTTCATATCATTACCTACTAAATAAATCTTTCAATACTTAATTATGAATGCAGATAGTAAAGTATGCAGTTATAGAAATTAATAAAGGAATTGGTTTTAGTTTCTAGATTACGCCCTTTAGGATGTTAACTGTTAGCAGTTAAGTTACTTTCTTTATCGATGATTTTAATCATTAATTGTCGCAAGAAAAATTTTAAATTTTTATGAAAATTTGGGGTATTACAGTCATGGTCATGACCGAGGTCACATGATCAATTCCGTCCCGAGGATGTCCCTTGTTCTCAGTGATGGCGTCGAGAAAACCTTTGGGCATTCACAATCCCTTCCCTCATCATGGGATCGAGTCCATCCTGGATCTGCCACTCCTCAGTTATGTATTTAAAGGGTCGAGAAACCCTCTAGACAGAGTCATGGTCTTCTTTTACACAGTGTTGGTTTTGTTGGATTATTGAAAAAGTCATAAACCTGTTTGTTACAAATTTTCTTGGCTTCTAATTTCATCGTTGCAAAGAACCATTTTCAATATTTTTAAACTGGTACACAGTCTAGGGTTATAGTGCAGAAAATGAAAAAAAGTGGTAAAACTAACAAAGTTGAACCCACCGATACAAGCTGGGCAGAAAGTTTTCCTGATTGTACAGCAATGTTTCAAAGAGATGGATGGTTTGATTTTTTCCATAGAATCGATGGCTTTAACCCATAAGTATCATCATGGGTTTGCTCAGGGTTTTGATAAAAACACAGTTTCATTTGACAGCCTTAAATTTGAATTAACCAGATAATTGATAGTAGAAGCCACATGCATAGCAGATGAGGGAGAGTTCTGGTTCAAGAAAATACCCTTCACCTTCAATCCAAAAGATTTCCTCTTGCGTGAAGTTGGAACCCTAGATTGGGGAAGGGTGTACAGTTAGATAAGTTTAAACCTGAGTGGAGAGAAGCCATTAAAATTTTACAAAGATACATCACCCGTGAAGGAATATTTGCCATTGTCTTCAAATTGGCATATCAGATTCCTATAACATTTAAATCAACATTCCAAAATTAACTTACCATTTTTCTTTTTTAAAAGACTGCAAAAGATGTCAAACGGGATAAAAGGGCATAGTGATCATACACAACAATCTGTTTTTCATCATGGGAAAATAAAGCTGATTGTTTGCACTGTCCTTCAAAAGAAAAGAAAAACTTGGTATTATTTATTGTTTTCGTCATGTTTCCACAATGAGAAAGAGGACCAACCCAAAAAGAGGCAGATGAACAAGCAGTATAGTCTGGTGAAAAGATTAAAGAAAGAAGTTATTAATGAACTGGTAAAATACAATGTTCAGGAGGAATGTTCAACCAAATAATTCGAAGAGCCTATATGTGAAGAGGTAAGAGAAGTGTTTCATGGTATTCAAGAACAAATTTCAAAGAAAGCAGAAGAGAATCAGAGAATTGCTATAGACCAGGAAGAGAACCAAAAAGTTGTCACAGATCAGGAAGATGGGAGAAGTTCATTGGAAATAAATCAAAGTTTCACAGATGTACAAGAAGACATAACAGAGTTTCCTATTCAAGTTAACCTAAAGGCTGATAATTTGCAAATTACAGATGACAAGTTAAAAGGAAAATATGTTGTAACAGGATTGAAGGTTGATGGTGTGCAATTATCAGCTGTAAAGTTTCAGGGCAAATCATTTGTAATGATAGGAGAAACACAAGCAAGGTGGAGACCAAAAACAAGAGCAAAAAAAAAAATTTGAGACTTAACATGAAGAATATTTTAAACCCTAGAATAATGAAGGAGAAAATCACTGTGATTGAAGACTCTTCATCTCAATAAGACATGGAAGAAGAAGAAAGCCTCGGTTCTCAGCCAGTTCATATTCAGAAGGAGCATTTAGTGATTTTGGAGTCATCTACAGGCAGAGATAAGATTGCAGAGTAGTTTAAAGATTTCAGCACTGAAAGAGTTAAGTCTCCAGAAGTTCCTGTTAAAGAGGAAGCAGTCAAGAATGAGGAATACGATAGCCTAATTTTAAGGAAAATGAATATTCCACGGCTATCAGACAAATCTTCAACATTGCAGGAAGGAATGAGCATAGATTCAGAAGCAGATAACTTAAAAAATACTGTGAAGTAATGTAAATACCAGATTGATTCTGTAAATGAGACCAATGAGGGATTGGTTATGGCTAATAGGATACTAAGGGAGGATCTCGATGACATAAACACACACTACCAGGAATTAGTTGTTGTTTCCAAGGAAGCTTTAAAAACAAAGAGACTGACTCAAAGCCAGTTTGAGGAATTGAACCAAAAAATTCAAAATTTGACCCAACAGAATGAGAGACTGTCAAAGAAGACTGAATATTTGGAAGCATAGCAACAGAGAACTAAAAGGCAGTCACATGCCTTAGAAGGGATTGCATTATTAGCTAAAGCAGCCAAAAACCTATGAAGATTACTAGTGACAGGTGTCATTTTATTTTTTTAATAGTTAATAGTTTTGAAAAGACAATGATCTTTGTAACTGTTTCGGATCCTGACCTAAAAGTTAGTTTAGTCAGTTATGTAACTATTTTGGATGAAAGAAGGATAAAAGTAGGAAAGGAGATAGATGTAGGGTTCAAATTTTGACTCAAGGAGAGGCTTTTAAGTTGTGATATATCAAGCTAGCACTTATAACTCTTATGTAAGTTGATGATTGTTATTGACTATATACAAACTGATAAGCCTTTTTACCTGTCATGTTGTTTTCATTTCTGATCTGGTTGATTACTCAATCTACAATTTCATTTCTTGTTTAAAGGTTTTATTCATGTAAATGCTTGTAGCTTGTGGGTGGAGTCAGTATTTCATGTGTACTGTTTATGGCTTATTGAGATGTGTTTGATCCCTAGTTTATTTAACTTGTGCATGATTTAGTTCTGTATTAGCTTGTTTATGTTTTACCTCCTTGCTGATAAAGTTTTAAACCAAAACCCTAAAAAAGCCAATTTCATTCTATTTCTTTTGAGATTGTGTTAGCTTGTTCTTGTGGTAGTCTAGGAACAATTTCTAGCACAAACTGACAGTACACTTGTCTTATAGGTCTTAATCCACCCCATATCTCAAATAAAAAAGCCTATCCACTTAGTTAACTAAACCATTTAGAAAGAAACTAAATTTATAAATAATAACATATTTATATGATAATAATATTGATTTTCATGGACTCACCCATCAAAAGATTAAAAAAACAAATTTTTTATTTAAATATAATTTAATAAAAAAATGAAAGAAACTAAATTTATAAATAATAAAATATTTATATGATAAAAATAATGATTTTCATGGACTTACCCATCAAAAGATTAAAAAAAACAATTTTTTATTTAAATATAATTTAATAAAAAAGAAAAAAATGAATGAATAGTTAATTTTTTATATATACAAATAAAAAAAAGCAATAAACTTAATAAAAGTTTTTCATTAATATTTATTTAATATTTAAATTGAAGTTAACATTTAAAATTCTATAACTCTTTGAAATCATAGATTTAATCAAATAAAAAGAATTTAGTTTTTTTATATATAATTATAGTTAAAAACTAATTAAAATAAAATTTATATTTTAAAATAAAATAAAATAATACATTTAAAATATAAAATATTAAAATAATTTGAAAAAAATAAATTTTATAAACAAAAGTTTATATAAAATTCTTTTTACTAAAGAAACTCAACATGGACACAAATACATAAGCTTAAATTAGAACACACACAAATATGTAGTGAGTTTTAATTTCTATTCTAAAATTTAGAGCTTAAATCATTTTAGAGCCATAAACATTTGACATGCTTGGAAATCTGATGCTAAAAATCGTTGTAGAACAAAAAGTTGACAAGTATGATGGGTATTTTTCCTCTGGTTCTAGACTGATAACAGTGAACAACATATCATGCCCATATATATTATGGGAACAAATACACAGGCTTGGGCACTCTAACTCTAGGGCGAGTTTTGTAATAATTATTAGTCCCTACATTAATGTAGTGAATTTTAATTTGTATTCTATAATTTACAATTGAAAGCATTTTAGAGCCATAAACATTTCACATACTAATCTAATGCTAAAAATTGTTGTTGAACTAGAATGTTGATAGGCATATACTAATGGGTATTTTTCATCTAGTTCCAGATAGATAACGATGGACAACATATCATGCCCATAGCAATTATGGGCACAGAGACAAAATCTTGGGCACTCTAACGCTATGGTGAGTTTAGTAGTAGTTATTTTCTATTGGAACACTCTATAAAAAAAAATGGAGTATGATTAAACTTGTGACATGAATTTGTTGTGTATAATTATTCTAGTAATGAATGAGTGATCTATTAAGAACCTAAGAAATGAATTGTAGTTAGGATAGAGAAAAATAAATGATACATCAAGCATTAAGTATGTATCATAAAAAGCGAAGAAATTCTTAAGCAAGCAAGGTTCGACACAGAGTGAATAAATGTTATAGCAAGGACTTAGCAGATATGCATTGAAAAGTGCAGATATGCACATGAAATATTGAATTGAATAAATGTTTCTCAAACAATTAAATCTCTATTACTTCAGACCATGTGTCAATCTAACAAATTAATGCTTTGTTATTTTTATTTCCTCTAACAAGAAAGTAGCTAATTTCATATCACCCAAAGACAAATGGCTCCTCTTTCGTAGCGAAACTTATTTAACCATCAGAATCCTCGCTTTCCCAAGGAAAGTGTGGGAGGTTCGTCCCATAAGAGCATCCAATAGCCCTTCCGCACTTACCTCGGGAGAAATGAGAAGTTCGATGGTTAAATAAGTTTATCCCCTCTGTCCTATCATATAATCCTATCATATAGTCATACCAAATGACATTAAATGTAATATTATTGGTATTTATTTTCATTAATGAATGACCATTTGACTTGTTTATGTGGCAAGTTTTTTTATTTTTTATTTATTTTTTATTTATTTTTATAATTTGATAAATATTTTGTACATAAAAAAATAGTCAAATTTATATACTATAGCAATCACAAAATTAGATTATCTAATTTCCAAAAAAATTAAAATATTTTTAATTTTAAAATAATTCCATAGAATTTAAAAACTTTAATTAACATTAGGTTAAAAAATTGAAACAATTGTTGGTCAATGGAATACGACGACCAGTGGATCGCTATAAGCCTTCCGGAGCAAATTGTAGTAAAATTTAAAATTATTTATTTTAAATTTGAAACATTACATTAAACGTGGCATAATGTTGTTTTAATAGAAACGATTAAAGAAATAATTAATCCATGCTATCCCACACGAATAAGAAACCCAAATTGTTTGTAATGAAGAGGAACCCGAAAGAGTGAGATTGACTATATGTAACATCAAAGAAATCAAAGCTCCAGATATTCTTGTTCCATAGGTTCGTAATGGCTATGATAACATGTGATCATTGGTTTTGTACATTTGCTTTAATAATTGAATCAAATTTTTTGGGACTATATTGTTGCTAAAATCAATGGAATGAATTTTTTTTATCTGGTTGATTTAAAATGGATTTTAATTTAACCTTCGATTTAATCTTTGTAAAAGGGTGAAATTAGCAATTAACTTGAAGATGGAAGACTAAAGGTTTTAAGAAGGTTCAAAAGATTTAAGAAGGTGAAATGAATCACATTGATGGTTCACATTATAGGGCAATTTCATTAAAAATGAATGTTTGTTTGATGGAAATGACAACTAACAAGGAAGGGAGAATTGAAACTTGACAACAAAAAGGTTAGTAGCATAGGAGGAGAGCTTGAAGAGAGAATAGAGTTAAGATCCAAGGACACGAAGCTATTGAGCCTCTCTACGCATGAGTAGAATATTGTCCATAAGCTAACACTATATGCAAAAAGACTGCAACTGAGTAAAAATGCGTAAAAAGCTCATTTTAGTGTGCATAGAGCTCTCCCTTTTGTAATAATTTACTAAGCAATAATCACATCTTAATGAATGTTCGTTTTTCCATTTGGGTTTCTAAAAATAAAAATCTATGGTGTTCATGGTGCATAGAATTTTTGTGTGGTTTCTATGACCTATAATAATCACATGATACAACGCTTGTCATTCGCCAATTAAATGCCCTCTATAGAGTAATTGTCCAAGTTGTGTTGGGTATCTACTACCCCATATCCATTAGCTTGATTATTGGGTTAAAGTGATCATTAGTCTTACATTCTATAACACTTTGTATTGTAATCACCCATAGCCTTAAAATTGGTTTCCCACGACTTGTTTTTATTATGGATGGAATAATGGTATTTCATAATTAAGTGCACACAACAGTGTTTTTAATTGATTGGTAACTATTATCCATTGATTTGTTCACTAGTGAAATTAATTTCCATGTAATCCACATTCCACAACAACTTCTAGCTTAGAAATCCAATCATTCCAAGCTCTAATAAATCATGGTGTTCTTTTATTAGTTGTTTTGGAACTAGCATAATGTCTTTTCTAGTGTGTTGTATTAATTCTCTACTAAAGTTGAATGCCTTGATCGAATTGTTGGTATGAGAGTTATGTACTAAACCTACCAAGCATTGTAATACCCCTAGTATTGTCTTGGAATGTATTTGAACAAAACTATGTAAATGATGTAAATACACTACTATGGATTCCTAGTGTGGAGCTCAAGGCCAAGGCCAGACTAGTGAATGGCTAGGAATGTATGATGTAAATATTTTATTTGGACATTGTGTTTGGTTTATCATGTCAATTCGAAATATATGTAAATATTATGTTCATAAATAATATAATGGTTAAGAATGGTTGTGTAAAGAGTACCAAAGGGGCTATGATTCCATTAAAGGGGAAGAGGAAAGGGGGGGGGGGGCATTGGAGACGAAATCCTTGCTTCCAACTGTCAACTTTAGAACGCATCCAAAATTATTTCATGTGCCTTGAATAAGCCAATTATATCATTTTTTGACTATTTTCCAATCATTGAATGCAAGTGTGGGGTTGCTCGGAAAATTCACCTCATGCATTTATTGAAGCATGGGACTTACTGCACTTTTCTGACAGTTCTATTAGTAGCTAGAAGTAAGTTTGCAGCTGCCAGGAGTCCTTTCTTCTACTGTCAGAAGTTATGTCAGTTGTATTGCCACCATTTTCTCATAGCTCTTCGAGTCAATCCTCATTTCTCACACACTCTCATGCAGGTCTACACTACTCAGATCTTCATTAGAGGAAATTTCAACTCAAAATGGGCCTCCTAAGGAAAATTAATAAAATAATAGTTAAAATAATAAAATAATATTTATTAATTTTGGAGGAAGAAAAGAAAAAACTACTTTTTTGTTCGTATTTTCGACATATATCCCTGTGTTTTTACTCAAATTTCGATCAGGAGAGCTCGTTTGATGCAGAATTAAATTCTGCATCCAACAAGTACCCACTCGGCATACTTTTGACGGGTCCCTCTACACCAAAATCAAGAAATACCCGAAAAACGTGATGATGACATCATCATCACATTTTTTTCAAGTATTTCTTGTTTTTGGGGTAGTGGGAGTCGACAAAAGTATGCCAAGTGGGTACTCGCTGGATGCGCAATTTAATTCCGAATCTAACGAGCTCCCTCGATCAAAATTTGAGTAAAAACACGGGGAGATATGTCGAAAATACAAACAAAAAAAGTAGTTTTTTTATGATACCTATCCCCAAATTTATATTAAAAATTGTTTAAGAGATGCTCCCTTGTTGAATTTTAAATCATTTTGATTGGCTAATACATCATGACATGGAATTTGTATTATTTTTGGAAGGCCCATTTTAAATTGAAATTGCCTCTAATGTGTATTTGTTTTTCATGACTTGTATAACCCAAGAAACACCAATTTAAGGATAAAGCTATAAATTTGGAAGGGGAATTGATGGTTGTAAGTGAGCGGAGAGGTTAAGAAAGAAAGGGACTATTTCCCATTGAGATTTGCTTTCCTTAGATACTTGAGAAGCAATGAATTTAGGCTAGAGGTGGTTCTCCAATATCAAATGGTAGATTGGTATTCTTCTATGCATACACTCAAAGAAAAAAACAAGATGGATCGCCCAAGAGAACCATGGATTGGTGAAGAGGATGCGTGAGCCAAGAGGGGTGTTGTGTGGGTTAGCTATTGTGGAAGCCAAGGCTGTGAGAGCTAAGTGAGATCCCTGTAGAGCTCTGTATGAGCATTTGGCTAAGAATAGAGAGTAGATCAAGTTGTGGATGAGAGAGAGAATCCTGTAGGTGTTTCCTTCACCCTGGTGGCTTCATAGCTCGACTTCGGGGTGGCCTCTCAGTAGAAAGAGTATATGTTGGATAGAGTGCCTACTGTTGGGAGGAAAATCGCTCTTACACAACCAAATGTTTGGATCTGGGTTGTTTAAAGATAAGTGTTCTTATGTATTTGAATTTGAAATGTATTTAATTGATGCCTGTAACTTGTATGTGCATGTTAATAGTGTGTGGATTGATTTTATTTTTTTGTGTATGTTTATTTATGTTATGCAGACGTAATTGTATTTGTTATGAAATCAAAAATTGGATTTGGGGAAAATTTGGAGGCCTTGAATAAGTGTAATGTCCCTACCCAATGGTCGGATTGCATGAGGGGAATGTTACAACAACTCCCATTCAACTCATTCATTTTTGGATGTTGTGAGAAATCCACAACCCTTTCCACATATCAGTTTCTACCCACAACAAATAATTATTATATAGTGGCATATTTCACATGATATTTCGACATACTCATACTAGTTAATTAGCTAGAGTTTTGTTTATGATTTGTAACTGGAAATAGCTTCCTACAACTAAATAATTGGGTCTATTGGAGCCCAAATTCTAATGTACAACACAACCTTGCATTCCTAGGCTATATGTTTGATTTCCATCTACAATTATATATGAATGGAAAATGTATTATTGATTTTGAGTTGGATAAGACTTTTGTTACCTTCATGGCAACGTATTTTTTAGCATTGTAACTTGTGCAAGCATTTAGATTTTGGATTTTGCACCATAAAAAATAAGGCGAATGTCAAAGCCAATGAATAAATCCATAATCCATCCAAATTTGCACTAAGAACAGGGGTACCATTTTCATGCATATTGGAGAAGAGCAAGAAAAGGATATTTTGCTCAACCTAATAGAGAATCCAATTGAATTTTTGTAGTGGATCTATGTTGCTAAAATGAATGGGGTATAAGTGACTCAATTATGGATCAAATGTTTTTAAAATCAATGGTCTAGATTAGTTTGTAGTGTACCATCGTTCAAATCGATGAATAGAATCATTTTTCATTTTACTAATATGAGATTGTTCAATATATAATTTTTCATCTATGTTGGTGTGCTATAGGTGGAAAGATTAATGAATCGGTTTGTAGGACCCATTTTAGGGGCAAGTCTTCACAAATTTTGGATCAAGAACCTTCTAAGTCTTGTTTGAGGGCTTAAATTATTTGTTTTGGGGCCAAAAGTTCACAAAAAAAATCCATGGCCTCTTGTTGTTGTTCTACACTTCAAGATATTTCCAATGACCCAAAGATAACCTCAATCAAAGTTTGTATGAGGAACTTATGCCTTTTGCAAGTTGACCTATCCTGTTGTCCACCATGGCACCGAGTGGATTCATGTAAGCTCTCATTAGTCACACATGTGGAGCTATTCAGATATGTAATTTCAAGAACATTCCTAAGGGTATAAAAACCTAACCCTAATAAGGAGTTGAGTCATGCACAAACCCTAAAACTAACACTAGATAACTTCAATAAGTGCTTTCATTCTTATGGTATTATTATAGTGTTCCATAGCTAAGAAATATCTAGGGAGTGGTTATTAGAGCATAATAGAGGAAGCCGAAGACCCTATAATACCCATACAAGCCACGATGTCATAGGTAACTCCATAAAGACTATCACTTTCTTTGTATTTGCATTGCATATTGGAGAAGAAAAGAGCAATTAGTGTACTCCTCACTTTTAGTTGGGTTTTTCCCCATATTGTATTTTCCCAAGGTATATCTTGTGTAATATGTGTGGATGTGTTATTTTTCTCTAGTTGTTTTCCTTTTATATTTGGGTATATTTTAGCATTATGTGGAATTAAGATAGAAACAATGAATCTTAAATCTTAGAGTAAGCACTGTATAACTAAGAGTTTACAAAAAGTTGTAAGATATGTTGTGACAAACTATTTTAGTGGAATATCCACAACAATTACTAATTGGTAGCATTATTGAAATTAATGTAATAGTAAAGCATTTTTCAATATACCATTGTTTGAATGATGGGACCAAATCAATTTACAATGTATTGTTAGTGACCAAAACTCAACCCCACAAGATCAGTTTACATTGTTAATGAAATTAATGAACCTTATCTATCTTACATTATAAGTATGCAAATCATATCCAACAAATCAAACCATTAAACTTGAAGTTATGAAAAACAACTCAAATATAACTATTAACAACAACTTTTGAATTGATACTTCTATAGTTTGAAGTGAAAGAAAACATCCTTTCATTTTAAGAAACCACCTTCTACATGACATGTAATGCTTGGGTATTCAATGGGCTACTCAATCAACCCCTAGGATTAATGCATATCATAATACTTAATTAGTATAAATACCTTTATTTGATGATTTTTCAAGCTCAAGGTTTATTAGTATTATTGAAACTCGCCAAATCGACCAGTTGGACTAGTTTTGAAGGTTTTCTAGTTGAAACTTATGGTTCAAACTAGAAATGGCTAGTTTTGTATAGGGGTGTATAGATGCACTTGGGCCCAAAAACATACAAACATGTGCACTTCCTAACAAAACTAATGTGCATCCTTCACCTTGATTTTTTTTTTAGAATTACATATTTTGATTTAATTGTAGATTCTTTTTTGACTTTGCAAGCCATTTAGAGTCCTCAGTGTTGTGGTAATCACACTTAAATCCATTTTGTTATATTCACCCTTAGAATGCTATGTACATGAGAAAAAATTTCATATTAGAGTCTAATGTTTTGAATTTAGGTGGATGAACATCAATTTATATTTTTTAATCAAAATTTGAATATTTTATTTGTATTTTCTGGTTAATAGATTTTTGTGTTTGATTTTTTACCATTCTAAGACTTTTGTTTTAAGGGTCAACGGGTTAGTCTCCATTATGGTTTTTGTAACATTTGGTCCAATTAACATTATTATGTTTTCCTTCCTATGTGTTTCTCATAAATATAATGTGGAAGTAGTGAAGGATCTACAAACTCTCTTCAAAAAAATTATTCAATTTTTGTTTACATGCATTCATGTATACCTTAACCAACTAGTGTTATGGATGAGTGCACAAAATTGATGGAGCCTTTATATGCAATCCAAGATCTAAAAAACATTCTCACATAATAATATCCTAAACGTGAATGTGTTTGAAAAATAAAGGTTTGATGATTAAAAGTTTAACAACTCATTTGACACCTAGGATAGGTTATAAGGATGCACAAGTATTTTGTCTATCCTAAAATAAAAAGTGATTTTGGTAATAAGTGCATCTCATCCTCCATATCAACACCTTAGTCCTCACTACTAAGCCCAAATCATAACCATGCTTTGGAGAGCATACTTACCATTTGAACCCTATGAATTTCATATTCTCTAAAGAAACTGGCAATGAGTTTGGAAATTGTTGGTGGATTGGTTACCATTGACAGTATTTGGAAGCAAACAGTTTGAGCTTGAGCTAGACGATATTAGCCTTTTTATTTTTAACGAGTAAATTTTATTACCAATTTTTTTGGTTATCTTCATTGACATTTTCTTTTAAATATTTCATTACATTGGTAAGAAATGGATGCCAAAAGCTCAAGCAATCATGTTCAAAATATGAGAAATACAAACATAAACCCTAATGCAAACCCGTAAATTCTTAATGTAAACCCCTAAGGAAATACCCTACCACTAATGGACCAGAATACTAAATCCTAATAACATGGCCTGCATAATAGATTTAAGAGATTGTTTTAGGGGTGGGACCCACTCTAGTGCTCACCTGCCCAAACCATAGATGAAATAATTGACACAATTACCCAAGCAAATGCATTTTTCTACAATAATGCTTATTTAAATAGAAAGAAGAAGAATCATGAATGTGTAGATGTATAGGATCGTAATGGAAATTAGAAAAGATTATATAGTTGTCATTTTCATAGGCCCTTATACAAGTGAAATCGCAAACACTAGCTAAACTCACTTTTTTATATTGTGCGAGCTATTATTATAAGTCATTTATTGATAACTGAATGGATAGATGGTGCTTGATTTTTTATGTGCCACCTCATAACTATAAGGAAATCTCACAATATTCTTTACGAAAATATATGCAAAGTTTGTTTTGGGAAAACATGTTAATAATTTTGATCACTTAGCATTCCAAAATGTTGGTTTTGAGTTGGCACAATGTTTCAAAAGATATTTTCCACTGTGGTGCTTATTTAAATAGAAAGAAGAAGAATCATGAATGTGTAGATGTATAGGATCGTAATGCAAATTAGAAAAGATTATATAGTTGTCATTTTCATAGGCCCTTATACAAGTGAAATCCCAAACACTAGCTAAACTCACTTTTTTATATTGTGCAAGCTATTATTATAAGTCATTTATTGATAACTGAATGGATAGATGGTGCATGATTTTTTATGTGCCACCTCATAACCATAAGGAAATCTCACAATCTTGTTTTAGGAAAATATATGCAAAGTTTGTTTTGGGAAAACATGTTAATAATTTTGATCACTTAGCATTCCAAAACGTTGGTTTTGAGTTGGCACAATGTTTCAGGAGATATTTTCCACTGTGGTGCTTATTTAAATAGAAAGAAGAATAATCATGAATGTGTAGATGTATAGGATCGTAATGCAAATTAGAAAAGATTATATAGTGTTCATTTTCATAGGCCCTTATACAAGTGAAATCCCAAACACTAGCTAAACTCACTTTTTTATATTGTGTGAGCTATTATTATAAGTCATTTATTGATAACTGAATGGATAGATGGTGCATGATTTTTTATGTGCCACCTCATAACCATAAGGAAATCTCACAATATTCTTTTAGGAAAATATATGGAAAGTTTGTTTTGGGAAAACATGTTAATAATTTTGATCACTTAGCATTCCAAAACATTGGTTTTGAGTTGGCACAATGTTTCAAGAGATATTTTCCACTGTGGTGCTTATTTAAATAGAAAGAAGAAGAATCATGAATGTGTAGATGTATAGGATCGTAATGCAAATTAGAAAAGATTATATAGTTGTCATTTTCATAGGCCCTTATACAAGTGAAATCCCAAACACTAGCTAAACTCACTTTTTTATATTGTGCGAGCTATTATTATAAGTCATTTATTGATAACTAAATGGATAGATGGTGCATGAATATTTTATTTTCCACCTCATAACCATAAGGAAATCTCACAATATTCTTTTAGGAAAATATATGCAAAGTTTGTTTTGGGAAAACATTTTAATAATTTTGATCACTTAGCATTCCAAAACGTTGGTTTTGAGTTGGCACAATGTTTCAAGAGATATTTTCCACTGTGGAGTTTTTAGAAAAGTAGGTCCGTTGATATGTTTAACTTTAATTTTGATGTGTTTTTTAGAATGGTAAGTACATTGATATGTTTAACTTTAATTGTTGATGTATAGTTAGAAGTAACTTTTTCCACACTGTTTCTTCTATATTTATTACTAACATATATTTTTTAAACTTGTATATGTTAGATCCTTATCTACAAGGCCAAAATGTTGACTTGTCAAATAACCTCATAGCAACCAGACGAACAATAAGCGATTTCCTCTGTGTAAAAATTGAATAGTGCAGAACTAGTATCCAAACGATGAATAGATATATATAGATATTTTGAAAGGCAAAAGGAAGTTAAACTTCACACTAAGACACTATTTATTACACCGTAATCTACATTGTAAAATAATTTGACTTTATCATAGCAAATTTACCTTCCATATTAAACTGTGACCATTCTTTATTCAATCCAACGGAATAAACCCTGGCAACGTTTCCCCCTTTGTTTGAATTGGATGGTCAAAGTAATCTGACTTTATCATAGCAAATTTACCTTCCATATTAAACTGTGACCATTCCTTATTCAATCCAACGGAATAAACCCTGTCAACGTTTCCCCCTCTGTTTGAATTGGATGGTGAAAGTATCCAGGAGATCTTGCATTAAGCGCTAGGGCTTCTTCTTGAGAGCTCGATCTAGATGGTACCAAGACCGATGATGGAGTTGGATTTTTCTTGTCACTTCAACCTACTCAAAACGAAGTTTATATCAACGGGAAATGGTTATCTGGAACCATAATACATTCATGAAATCCCACAGAGTATAATTGCTCTATTTTTTTATTCCAACAACTATTCATGCTCTCCGAATGATGGATCAATGAGGATCTTTGATCATCATGCCTATGAAGAATTCAATATTTACGCCCAGTCTCTTATTTGTCAGGTCTTGCATGCACAAGGTTAACCATTCACAGGTTACTTATCATTCATCAAGATTGATCAGTCAATCATACAACAAAATGCAAAAGAACACCAATACATAGTACGATGAATCTGCTTCCCATTAAAACAACAAAAATGTACATGCATAATCAAAAGTAGGTTTGATCCTAGTCTATCTATGGTCTGCTACATATTTCAATGGCCATCCTCTTTGAACTCCCCCCCCCCCGCCTCTGATTTCTTCCCGTAGGCTTACAAAAACCTGAGTCCTTCAAAATAGAGCTCCCTTCAAGTCTTTAACCAAAACTCCTAAAAACATGTACTCGACTCCTATATTCAAGAAACTAGTTCTAATAATAGAATTCATGCTCAAACTTTCTTAATGAAGCACTCCTAGTTCTTTTGAGCCCACTTCAACTGATGCCACTAATTGTTGACACATTTACATAATTCATTTAACACATAGACCCCTTATTCTACAACTCATCAACCTACTAATTCTCTTTGAATGCTCTCACGAGCCATCCCACTAAACTAGGTATTAGTTCCATAACTCAATCTTCATTGACACCTATCTATTTTAGAATCTTCTATCCCTATGCTTACATGCTAACTAGACACTTTTACAAGAATTTTTTACATTAGTTTTACAATTGACCTCCTTGGGCTGATGTCTAGATCTTTAGGTCTGACTTGACAATTTGAACTTGATCTTGAAAGCCAATGCTCCTGCATCAGACTACCAAAGTAGAAAGAAGACACGACCACGTGATCATGTACTTTCAATATTCATTCTTCCCCGGATCCCAAACTCTAGTTTGTTTCTATCCATAAGTTGCATTGACTTTATTCCTCTTTAGCTACAACCTTCCAGGATTTCAAACCTTATGTTATAGTGCTCCACTGTACTTACCCTCATCATTCTTCATCTTCCAATCATCTTCATAGTGGACTGGTTTCCTCATTCTCCTGTAGCTTTTCTTAAATATCTGCATTAGATCCCAGTCATCCCTAAACTGCTGATTGTTTTCTGTTTTTACTCTTGAGATTGCTTCATTTGCGGCTGCAGATATTATCCCGAGCATTGTTGCCACCCAAAATTCCTGAATATCTCTGAAGATATCTCCCTCTATAACATCCCTCTTCTGCTTCCTGCCTACAAATTTTCTTTCAGGAAGTAAATTTCCTTTTAATTTTTTTACTGCAGTAATATAATTACTCCCTTTTCCCTGCATACTAGTAAACATAACTAAGTTTTGGGAACTAGTATCTATCTCTATTGTAACTACAGTTTGAAACACTTTCATCTTATTGTCTGCAATCTCTTCCTCACTCTCAAATTCTTCCATCAAGCATTCCAACCATTCACTTCCTACTTGATTCCCTTCAAGCACATCATTAATATGATGTATTTAAGTTTCAACATAACTCTCTTCTTCCTCTTTGACAACCCCCAGTGACTATCCTTTAACTTCTTGACTGATTCTAACGGTCAATTCAATCTTATTCAATTCTACAGATGATTCCTCTTCAACTTGAGACATAACTGCCTCACTTTCATCCTTATAGTTTTCTTCTTCTTGTCACTAATCAAACCTCTTTGTGACACTGTTTCATCACTCTTTATTAGAATAAAATTCCGATCCTCCACCTCTATGACAATCCTATATGTCTCTCCATCACTCTTCCTTTGGCCATTTAAGCAAGCTAATTCCTCTCTATCCTCATTAAGAATAAATTTCCTCATCTGAGACATAACTGTCTCTCCTTCAATAGAGATGTTGACCTCATTAAATAAGCATTTTGTAGGTTCCTTCTGCTGCAATAAATCACCTTTTACTTTAACACTATTTGGAAACACTCCCAACTGCCTATCTATATTGATTGAGTCATTCTCACTGGCATATTTACCTATGCACTCCTAAAAAAACCACATCTCTTAATCAAAACTATTAAAGCATAACTCATTTACCTGAGGTTCCAATTCACAACTTGAATCAGATTCCTTTAACAGGTTCTCCAACAATAAAATCTCCATGCCATCTTCTTCAAGAACTGTATCCACATGCTTAACATCTTTCTCATCATTATGCCTTTCCTGGCAACTTTAAGCTTCACTTAAGACAGTTCCATAAATTGGATTGTCTTCTGCAATACCTGCAAACACATTCAATTTGTCAACTTTAAACCCATAATACCAAATGGTCTTATTTGATTATTCAATCATCAAATCTTCCTGATGTCCCAAGTCTTCTACAAGACTCAGAAAATCCTCAATAACCTTCTTTTTTGCTTCCCCAAGAATAGCATCTAAATGCTTGATTTCCTCCTTTGCGTCATCCTTTTCTTAGTTATCTTCATCATAATCCAAGGTCTTTCTACTTTAAGCTTTTGCTGCATGTTTAAAAGAAACACTTTCTCTTGACTGTACATATGCATTTGCATGAGACCCAATTATCTCATCTTCTTCCAAAACAGAATTAAGATTCTGCTTGACTCCCTCCTTCTGGATGATAATATTAGCAAATTGGCCTTCTTCATTTATTGTAACTACAAACATACTCAAGATATCAGATTTAAAACATTGAGACATCTTGGACTCACTTGAAGTTTTAGTCTTCAAGTCTTCCCCCAAATTCTCCCTTGCCTTGAGTACCTCATCCTCCCATTGAGCATTCATAATTTGCTCTTTCTTCTTCTATAGCCTATGACACTTCACCTTTCTTCTATAAGAAAACCATATCTTTGGTCTTCTTTATTTTTCTGTAGCAACTCCTTTAATACTTCAAGATGGACTATTATCTCATCCTTCTCCATTTCATATACCTCATCATTTATCTATATCCATATGCTATTTTCCTTTTCATATTTTTTCTTCACTTTGTGGATTATTCCCGAACCTTTGTTATGACTATCAGTATTCATCTTCTTGTCCATCTTTGTGAGTTCCTCTATACTCACTATGAGTTGTACCAAGCCTCTGCTATAGCATTTTTTCTCTGCTACAACTTACCTCACCAAGCTCTCCTTTGTACTTGGTCTTTTGGAAACACTAGTTCCTTATCTGGACCCTTCTTGAGCATGCTTTTCTACTCCTTCTAGGATTATATCCCAACTCACCTTCTCTGAAAACACTTAGCTCTCCTCTTGTATTTCAACCTCAGCTGAAATAACCAGGTCCTGGCCACACCCTTTCTTCTCTTAGAAACCCTTATTGGCTTCCTTCATCGTTGATTTTAAATTTGTGTTCCTCTTGCTGATATGCCTCACTAATTGTTGTTACCTGCATGTCAATGATATTAAAAACAAATACCATTCCCAGGCTTTCAAAAGATTGTTGCTTCCAAATATTTTTATGGCCACTCCCACACTTCTGTTCAACTTCAATCTCTTAACTGAACTTGACTCCTCCTCCCTTTGCATGCAGCTACACCTCCCAAAGTAGCTATCTTCCACATCAAAAAATATGTTGTTCAAGATTCCTTTCCTGCATGCAAAACATCCTTACTCATAAATCCTCTTACAGACTATTGGTCTTTCTTTTTTCCTTCACAAAAAACACAACCTAGCTCTGATATGCACTTTCTCCTCCACATATGCAAGAACCTTTACTTGTTCCTGCTCTTTCCAATCTGCATTTGGAATTTCAACAACATCTTCTTTCCTATGATTTATTTATCACTAACATTCAATAGATTATTCCTCACCTCCTCATTAAAAAAACATTTAACTATTTCAGTTTAACATAATATGCCTTTATCATATTTCAAAGACAAAATCAACATGCTTACCATATCGTCAATCATGCTCTACCTCCTTGTTTTTTTTAATTCCATTGGCTTGTCCATGCAATCCTATTTTGCGCCAATTCAAACTCTATGTTTGTCCACTTCCCTCACTTCCAAAATTTGAACACTCTGAACTTCACAGCTCTACCCGACTAATGGTTGGAACTGAAATACTCGGTATGTAGACTATCTATGTGTAAGTTCCTTTTCATTCCCCTCCAAGGAAAATTCACTGGCTCTGATACCACTTGATAGAATCCAGACGAACAGTAAACGATTTCCTCTGTATAAAAACTGAATAGTGCAGAACTAGTCTCCAAATGCGAAATTGATATATAGATATTTTGATAGGAAAAAGGAAGTTAAACTTTGCACTCATTCACTATTTATTACACTCTGATCTGCGTTGTAAAATCATTTGACTTTCTCATAGCAAATTTATCTTCCATATTAAACTGTGAGCATTCCTTGTTCAATCTAATGGAATAAACCTTGGTAAGGTTTCCCCCTCTGTTTGACTTTGATGGTGAAAGCATCCAGGAGATCTTGCATTAAGCGCTAGGGCTTCTTCTTGAGAGCTCGATCCAGATGGTGCCAAGACCGATGATGGAGTTGGATTTTTTTTCTCACTTCAACCTACTCAAAACGAATATTATATCAATGGGAAATGGTTATCTGGAACCAAAATACATTCATGAATTCCCATAGAGTATGATAGCTTTGTTTCCTTATTCCAACAACTATTCATGCTCTCTGAATGATGGCTCAATGAGGATCTTCACTCATCATGACTATGACAAATTCAATATTCACGCGCAATCTCTTACGTGTTAGGTCTTGCATGCACGAGGATAGCCATTCACAGGTTACTTATCATTCATCAAGATTTATCAGTCAATCATACAACAAAATGCAAAAGAACACCAATACATAGTATGATGAATCTACTTTCCATTAAAACAACAAAACTATGCATGCATAATAAAAAAGGAGGTATGATCCTACTCTATCTATGGCCTACTACATATTTCAATGACCATCCCCTTTGAACTCTCTCCTTTCTGAGTTGTTCCCGTAGGCTTACAAAAACCTCCTCCTTCAAAACAAAGCTCCCTTCAAGTCTTTAACCAAAACTCCTAAAAACCTGTACTCGACTCCTATATTCAAGCAACTAATTCTAATAATAGAATTCATCCTCAATATTTCTTAATGAAGCACTCCTAGTTCTTTTGAACCCACCTCAACTGATGCCACTAATTGTTGACACATTTACATAATCCATTTAACACATAGACCCCTAATTCTACAACTCATCAACCTAATAATTATCTTTAAATGCTCTCACGAGTCATCCCACTAAACTAGGCATTAGTTCCATAACTCAGTCTTCATTGACACCTATCTAGTTTTAGAATATTCTATCCCTATGATTACTTGCTAACTAGATACTTTTACAAGATATTTTTTTACAATAGTTTTACGATTGACCTCCTTGGGCTGATGTCTAGATATTTAAGTCTGACTTGACACTTTGAACTTGATCTTGAAAGACAATTGTCACACCCCGGTTTTGATCCCGTTTGCATGATGTATATAATGTAATTCATCATGGTGAGGAGCTAGAGGAAAAAGGCCCACCATCGATTCGATTGTGTATGTTTCGGCAATGGGGATAGTTGCCGATGGTATATCGTGCTATCTGACACATTATAATTCGACATCATGTAAACACACACATCAAATAAAATAAACCACAACTAGCTACGGCAGTGCAACGTGAAAGATGAAAAGGGAATGATTCCAAAGGATAAGGGGGTGAGGGATGTCAACCTTGGACTATGGGGGGGAAATCCATGTGTTACCACCTTGTTTGAATTGCCATCTTCCCTTGTCAACCTCTTTATTATTTTTGTTGAGGTAGTTGGGGCAGTTATGGTGGGTAGTGGAGTGTGGCAGGCTGTCAGCCCTTGCCCATGCACACACTCCACCAAGGAATTGACCTCATGTTGGAAGCAACCTCCACAAGGCCATATTCTCCATTTTCTCCCCACTGTGCATTCCCTCGATGGTCTGTCCGTTCCTCACAGGGGTCTATTCATCCGCATGCTTAGGCCATTGTCTGTTCGCCTCACACAAAGAGACATGTTGTTCATCCTCGCGCAGGTTGGGATTCTTTTTCTGTGCTCCTCACGTACCAGTCGCGGGTCTTCTCTGGTTGTGCACACAGCGAGTAGGTAGAAAGGCCTTAAGGCCCCAATTTCTGTTGGTATGTTTCATAGCCGTGATTTTAATCCATGGTTTCTTCTTGCTGTTGGTTTCACCCGTGTAATTGGGTCGCTGTTGTTCTTCCCACGATGTTTGGGTGCTGTTGAGAGTCCAACTTCCTTCTTCCATTTCGGACGGTGTGTGTTTCCTTCTCCCGTTTTGGACTGTGTCTTTGATTTTGCGCACAGGTGGAGAGTTTGTCCTCCTTCCTTCTCCATTCCTATATGTGCAGTTTTCTGCAGCGACTGCATTAAGTAATTGTGTATTATGGGCAGTTGGTTGTTGGGTTGGCTGCTGATTGCCACAGTAGTTGGCTGAGTCTCCCATGTCTATGCTGGGAGTTCTATTTCTTATTCATTGTGGGATGTGGATGGTTGCCATCATTCATTGTGGGTTTGTGGTTGCTGAAGTACCCTGGTTTGGGTTGCTTCTTGGTTGCTGAGGCCATAGTCATCATTTGGGTGTTGTTTTGGCCACGCTAGGGCCAAGAACAACTCTGAGTTGTCTTGTGTCTTGAGTTGTGTTCATCTTTTGTTTGGGATTGTCCCCAGTTGTCTTTGCCTTCATCACAGAGCCGTGAGTGGGTTATTTGCTGTGGTATGCAGTGGGTGGTCTACGGACTGTTGAGAGTGGGATTAGAGGCTGGTTCTGCTTGAGAGACTGGTGTTGAGGCCACCAGCTTGGCATTTATCCTATCCCGGATCCTTGAAAACCTGGTGAATCCCAACTGTGTTGGTTTATTGCTTTGTGAACCTTGGCTATGTGTAAGCCCGTATTGACCCTTAGTCCTTGTGGAATCATGCCCAGCTCGGGGGTGGCAGTGTTGCTGAAATATTGATGAGCACGTTGGCCTATGGTTGGGTGGAACGTTGCAGCGACGTAGCTAGTTGCGGGGTGATTTCTTCATCAAAAGATAAGTAATCCTGATTATTTCATCTCTGCAATTATCTCTATTGTTTCATGAGAAATGATGAAAATGGTGAATGCTGGTTTATGTTTCTGTTTGCTTCCGCTGAATGTTGAATAATGTTGAGTCCAAATTTGGTCCCTTTTAA
>LPNX010975993.1:789486-943730 GCA_001517045.1 Pseudotsuga menziesii | reverse complement strand
TAGCCCTGCAGAAGTGAAAAATCCTCAGATTTTTCCAAGGTATAATTATGTACACTTCATGTACATGGAGTTGCCACCTAGTCGAAATAGGTGGGCAACAAGCTCCAAGGCTGATCACCAGAATGGGAGGTCTAATACCCAACACGATGATGATACCTGAGCATTGTGATGGGATCTCTATATATTCCACAACGTCTGTGAGCAATTGCCAACCAATTCCACATGATCTCATCCTTTTGTGTTAAGGAGACCGCATTTATTTGATTTTCATTTTATTTACAACGCCAATAAAACCAGACATGCCAAAAGTTGCAATATTCCATATCGTTTAGAAAGAGACAAAATGTTGTACAGGACACAAAGACATCATGGCAAAACACATATTCAGATAAGACTATGAGAGCCATCATCCAAAGTAGATTCCTTTTTTTCTTGGAAATAAATTCCCAGGAAACCTCTGGCACTTTCCCCCATTCCGAGGATGGTACCCAGTGTGAAGTAGGCTATATAGACTTAGTGTGCCAAACCCCATGGGAATCAAGGATGGTACCCAGTGTGAAGTAGGCTATATAGACTTAGTGTGCCAAACCCCATGGGAATCAAGCCAAGGACCTGCACAATGTGTCAGATTACTGGAAACATCCTAGCAACAGTTGCACCAACTGATTGAGCTAACCCTCAGGGCCAAGCAAAGTAGATTCTTGATAACATATGGAATTGTTTTATAAATGGCCACTTGGGCATTATTTGTAAGTTATATTTGGAGCATTAAATCTAGAGGAGATTTTGAAAGTGGGAGTGACTAATCCCACCCTACTTTTGGATTTTGGTTGAATGTTAATGGTTTTGTTTCTATGTATATGAGTTCTACTTCATTGCAATGACAGTTCTGGTCACAAAACAACCACAATGTGAATAAAATCAAAGAACTAATATGGCAATTGCATTGAAGGCAAAGCTAAGCACAACTGAATAGTCATTATCTCATTATCTAGCTCCTAGAAAGAGCTCTATTGAAGAGTGTGACAAAAAGAATTTCTGAGTTTCTTTTTTAAAATAAAAAATCTAGAAAGGGACAATTCTCTAGCATTCTTGTACTCAGCAGTCCCATTGACCTATTTTTGTGGTCATTAGTTGGACATTAATAAAAGTATATTATCTTTGTGATGACATCATTGTACTCAGTGGTCTCATTGACCTACTTTTCTAGTCAATAGTTGGACATTAGTAAAATGATCTTATATGATCTAACCAACAAGCCAAATATATGTGCAGCATTACTGGAGTTGTTTAAGTGGTTTCAATGTTTTGATTGTAACTTGCTTGCTTCTCGGTTGTTGTTGAAAAGTTACCTAGGAAGTGTTTGTCCACCTAATGTTGCCTTGGGGTGGACAATGACACTTAAATGTGACTCCTAGACAGTTTTTGTGTTTTAATAAAGTGAGATGCACTTTATATTTTTTAAAGTAACTTTATTAAAAAGTTAAGTGGGTATTTTCCTAAGTTCTCATTTAAAAAGTTAAGTGAGTGATTAAAAAAAAAGGGGGTTGCTCAACTTTATTAAATGATATGAGTGCACTAAATATCATTTGATTATTTTTTTAATGGAGCATTTAATGTCAACCTTTGATCTAATTTAATCTTGACCGTTAGATAGACAGGAGAAGTTGCCATGAACAAAAAGGCTAGGGCAAGGCAAAAGTTCATTCATTGTGTTCATCTTCAGGAGAGAATTTTTGAAGAAAGAAAGATAAAAGTGAGGGTTTTGGAGAGAATTCATAACCAAAATTATGGAAATTATTTGCAGGGATATAGACTGTACTTGTGCACAGAAATCAAGGAGACTGACTACACATATTTCGAGGACTTGACTACATCGTTTTCGAGGCGAGATTCAGTACATCCTGTATGATAAACAAGGAAATGTAGGAAGGCATGGCCAGCATTAAATTCAGTTTTTATGCACAAAAATCAAGACTGTACGGATTCTAGTTTTGGCATAGAAATCGAGACCGTACAGCCTGCAATAAATTATGTTCATACAGTACGAACTGACACAAAAATCGAGGCAAATTCTGTGAGCACGAATTTCAAGATAGAAGACACAATTAATTGTTGTCTGTACAGCAATTATTTGGCATGAATTTCAAGGCCGAGTTTGGCACGTTTTTCAAGGAAGAAACTTTCAGCAATGGGTTCAAATTTCGAGACTGGAAAATTGATAAGTACCGCTGAATTTATTTTTTGTATTTTTACTAAAGAAAAATAAAATCTCTCTCACAAAGAAAACAGGTTTTCCCTTAGGGGTTTTTCCTGGTCCATTGGACAAAAACAAGTGTCTGAATTTTTCATGTGTGCAAATGTCTGAAAATTTTTTAGTTTTACATTTCCAGTTTGAAAAGAAAATTTATGAACTTGTTTATAATTGAGAAACAAATTTCACATGTGTTTCAGTTTGGTTAATTTGTGAAAAATTATGCATTGAAAGGGTTGGGCATTAAACAATGCAGAGAAGCCTAAAGGCTTGAAACCGAGTTGAGAAAACTTTCAAAAACTTTCATGGTATCAGAGCTTTGCAAAAATTAAGAATTTTAAACATTCAAACACTGGGGTTTGAAGGAAAGAAGTCTTAAACAGCTTGCTTGTCAATACAGGTTGCAGCCATGGTGTTCAACTTAAAGTGGAAGATAGACTTGATGGGGCTACAAATTTTAGCCCTTGGAAGGCTAGGCTTAGCTTGATTCTTAAAGAGAATGAACTATGGGATATAGTTCATGGGACAGCTACAAATCTTGTGGTAATACCTATTGATGCAACACATAAGGCAACATTTCTAAAAAGGGGCATAAAGGCAAGAAGAGTCATTCTTGATGCAGTGAAGGATCATGTGATCCCTCACATTTCAGCCAAAGACCATGCTTTTGAGATGTGCATAGGTTTGACAAATCTTTATCAGAGTTCCAATGAAAACAGGAAGATGGTATTGAGAGAGAAGTTGAAGGGTGTTCACATGGGTAAAGGTGAAGGCATGGCATCATATCTTACCAAGATCACACAGGTAAGAGATGAGTTAGCAGTTGTAGGAGAGGTGATAGGTGTTCCTGATATGGTGTGTACAGCACTAAATGGAGTGTCACAGCAGTGGACCATATTTGTTCAGACCATTATTGGGAGGGAGAACATGCCCACATGGGATTGATTTTGGGATGATCTCACACAAGAGGAGATACGGAGAGGATTCTTACATGGCAGTTCATCACATCAGAGAGATGATGAGGAGAATGTTGCTTTAGTCGCGAAGGGCAAGAAGAAGAAGAAGTTCAAGAAAGGTTCCAAGGAGGGAGCCAAACAGCATGAGGGAGAGAAGAAGGACATGAGCAAAGTGAAATGCTTTGCATGTCAAAAGATGGGACACTATGCTAGACAGTGTCCTAATAAGAAGAAGAAGAAGCAACAGCCTGCAGCTGCAGTGGAGATCGATGAGTTTGCAATGAGATTTGAGAGAGACTTTTCTCTCTTTGCAGGTGTTGGTGTTGAGAAAGCACCTTCTATCACCAGCAGGGATTTCGAGGACCACATGGAGCATTCCATGATTGTTGGGCATTCATCGAGTGCCACCACTACTTCCTCCACTTGGTACATTGATAGTGGAGATTCCATTCATATGACAGGTGATTGAGACATGTTCACAGAGATGTCAAAGTCAGACTTGGAGATGGAGGTTGTATTGGGAGATGCTACAGTGGTGAGAGCAGTTGGGCGAGGGACTGTCCGCTTTGAGAGGGATTCCATGCATCCTATGTTTTTGAGGGATGTGTTGTTTTTCCCTGGGCAGAAGAAGAACCTTGTTTTAGTTTCCATGATAGAGGACAGAGGCTTTGGTGTATATGTCCTTGATGGGAAAGTTCACATCTTTCACAAGTCAGCAGGTCCATCTGACTCACAGGTGATTGCAGTCAAGAGTGGGAAACTATACAAGCTTCTTTTCCAGCCACATCATGCATTGTCACACACTCAAAGCAGTGATGAGTTGTGTGAGCTATGGCACAGGAGGATGGCCCATCTTCACCATCCAGCTTTGCGGATGCTGAGAGAGATGACTACAGGTATACCAAAGTTTAGCACATAGTCGAGTGGTGTGTGTAGAGGGTGTGCTTTGGGAAAGTACACCAAGACTGCTTTTCCAAGCAGCGATTCCAGATTAGAGGGAGTGCTTCAGTTGATACATTCAGATCTGTGTGGCCCCATGTCTTCGACCTCTTTGACAGGATATGAGTATTACATCACTTTCATTGATGACTTTTCCAAGAAGACCTGGACCTATTTCCTTAGAAGCAATAGATCAAAGGAAGTCTTGCTTCGGTTCCAAGAGTTCAAATCTCTTGTAGAGAACCAGACAGGAAAGAAGATCAAGGTACTTCGATCAGACAATGGAGGTAAGTACACTTCTCGTGCATTTGATGAGTATTGTCGACAGGAAGGGATAAAGAGGCAGTTGACTGTTCCTTACACTCCACAACAGAATGTAGTGGCTGAAAGGAAGAACCACTCTATAGTGGGTGCAGCTAGAGCCATGCTGCATGATTAGAGTCTCTTTCTTTCTATGGGCAGAGGTCTGTAGTACTGATGTTTATGTTCTCAACAGGAGTCTGCACCCTGCATTGGGGAGTAAAACTCCTGAGGAGACATTCACAGGGAAAGTGCCTGAGATAGGTCACTTTCGGGTTTTTGATTGCCTTACATACTCTCATGTCCCTTCTGAGAAGAGGACAAAGTTCGAGGCTACAAGTGAGCCTGGTATCTTTGTTGGTTATGATGACACATCGAAGGCTTTTCGGATTTACCTTCCTGCACAGAGGAAAGATGTGGTGAGAAGGGAGGTGAAGTTCGAGGAGGAGGAATCCTTCAAGAGGTCTCTTGATTCCGAGATGGAGGATCAACAGGGTACTACACAAGTGACAGCTCAAAGTTCAACGAGTCAGAGTTCAGGGTCACCGGTTTCAGGTGTGACTGGGTCACAAGTTACAGGTTCTTCAGTTACAGGGGCTCAGTCTACAAGTACTTCTGGTACAAGGACGGGTTCACAGATGACACCTTTAGGTGATTCGAGTTCTAGTGGTACAGGTACAGGTTCTCAGGTTGTTGGGACTTCTTCAGGGAGATAGATGTTTGATGAGAAGGTTGAGGAGAGTCTGAGACAGGATGCTTCCTCCAGGAAGAGGAAGCCAAGTTAGCTTCAAGAGTTGATGAAGGAAGCAGAGCAGTCAGTTGGACCGCCCAAGAGGGAGGTCAAAGAGAGCAGGGCACCAGAGAGGTTTTCCAGCTATATGGCAAAGGTGACCATGTTGCATGATATTGTGCCTGATACTTATGAGCAGGATTCCGCACACCAAATATGGAGAGATGCCATGATGGAGGAGTACAACTCCATCATGAAGAATGGGGTGTGGGAAGTGGTTCCGAGACCAGAGGGGAAATCAGTTGTGACCTCCAAATGGCTTTATAAGATAAAGCATGTTGCGGATGGCAGTATTGAGAAGTTCAAAGCTCGTTTTGTTGCACGTGGTTTCTCACAGGTCGGGGAAATGACTATGATGAGACATTTGCACCTGTGGCCAGATTTTCTTCTACCAGAGCGGTGATCGTCGCCGTTGTATAGATGGGTTGGAAGATCCATCAGATGGATGTGAACCGCTTTTCTTAACGATTTTCTACAGGAGGAGGTATATTTGGAGCAGCCACGGGGCTTTGAGGTATGTGAGAGAGACACACATGTTTGCAAGATGAAAAAGGCCTTGTATAGACTGAAGCAAGCCCCTCGAGCTTGGTATTCCAGGATCGACACTTATTTGTTTTTTATTGGGTTTTAGAAGAGTGAAGCGAATCCCAACCTATACTACATTGTGGTTGGTGGTGTTCCACTTATTCTTCTATTGTATGTTGATGACTTGTCCATTACTGGGGGAGAACACCTGATTGATGCATGCAAGAAGGATCTTGCTTCATAGTTCGAGATGACAGACCTTGGACTGATGCATCATTATTTGGGGATGGAGGTTTGGCAGGAGAATGGCCATGTTTTCCTGGGGCAAGGAAAATATGTTGCAGATGTTCTAAAGATATTTCAGATGACAGATTGCAAGCCTATGTCGACACCCATGATCACCAACTAGGCGAAGCTTCATGCTTCAAAGGGAGAGTTGGTGGACCCTACCTTATATCGTCAGTTGATTGGTTCGTTGATGTATTTGGTCAACACCAAACCAGAAGTTTTGCAGTGAACACTCTCAGTCAATTCATGGTGGAGCCTAGGAGAGTGCATTAGACTATTGCAAAACACATCTTGAGGTATCTTGCAGGTACAGCTGACTATGGATTGGATTATAGGAGATCTGGTGGAGTGGGGTTGGTTGGCTATATGAATTCAGATTGGGCAGGTAGTGTTTCGGACCGGAAGAGCAATTCTGGTTGTTGCTTTAGCTTGGGTTCAGCAGTTGTGTCGTGGTTCAGCAAGAAGCAAAACCCTGTCGCATTGAGTTCTGCTGAGGCTGAGGATATGGCAACCAGTCAGGCCAGTTGTGAGGCCTTGTGGCTTCGCAAGTTGATGGTGGATTTGTTTGATATGGAGTTGAGTCCCACAGTTATACAGTGTGATAATTAGAGTTGCATCAAGCTATCTAAGAATCTGTTATTTCATGACAGGCTGAAGCAGATTGAGATTAGATATCACTTCATCAGGGATTATGTTCAGAGAGGGGTTGTTCGTTTGCAGTATGTTCTAACAGATGAGCATGTGGTTGACATTCTCACGAAGGCTTTGGGTAGAGGGAAGCATGTCTACTTCAAAGACAAGTTGGGAGTGGTGAAAAACACCTTCCTCGGTAAGAGGGAGTGTTGAAAAGTTACCTAGGAAGTGTTTGTCCACCTAGTGTTGCCTTGGGGTGCACAATGACACTTAAATGTGACTCCTAGTCATTTTTTTTGTTTTAATAAAATGAGATGCACTTTATATTTTTTAAAGTGACTTTATTAAAAAGTTAAGTGGGTATTTTCCTAAGTTCTCATTTAAAAAGTTAAGTGAGTGATTAAAGAAAAGGGGGGGTTGCTCAACTTTATTAAATGATATGAGTGCACTAAATATCATTTCATTATTTTTTTAATGGAGCATTTAATGTCAACCTTTGATCTAATCTAATCTTGACCGTTAGATGGACAAGAGAAGTTTCCATGAACAAAAAGGTTAGGGCAAGGCAAAAGTTCATTCATTGTGTTCATCTTCAGGAGAGAATTTTTGAAGAGAGAGAGAAAGAGAAAAGTGAGGGTTTTCGAGAAAATTCAAAACCAAAATTCTGGAAATTATTTGTAGGGATAAAGACTGTACTTGTGCACAAAAATCAAGGAGATTGATTGCACATATTTCAAGGAGTTGACTGCACAATTTTCGAGGAGGATTCCATACAGCCTATACGATCAACACAAAAATGGAGGAAGGTATGGCCAGCATTAAATTCAGTTTTTATGCACAGAAATCGAGACTACGAATTCTGGTTTTGGCATAGACATCGAGACCGTACGCCTGCAATAAATTATGTCTGTACAGTATGGACGGACACAAAAATCAAGGCAGATTCTGTGAACAGGAATTTCGAGGTAGATGACAAAAAATTAATTGTTGTCCATACAACAATTATTTGGCATGAATTTTGAGGCCGAGTTTGGCACGTTTTTCGCGAAAGAAACTTTCAACAAAGGGTTCAAATTTTGAGACTAGAAAATTGATAAGTACCGCTGAATTTATTTTCTGTATTTTTACTAAAGAAAAATAAAATCTCTCTCACAAAGAAAATAGGTTTTCCCTTCGGGTTTTTTCCTGGTCCATTGGACAAAAACAAGTGTCTAAATTTTTCATGTGTGCAAATGTCTGAAAATTTCTGAGATTTACATTTCCAATTTGAAAAAAAAAATTATGAGTTTGTTTAAAATTGAGAAAAAGTTTTCACATGTGTTTCAGTTTGGTTAATTTGTGAAAAATTATGCATTGAAAGGGTTGGGCATTAAACAATGCAAAGAAGCATAAAGGCTTGAAACCGGGTTGGGAAAAATTTCAAAAACTTTCAGTTGTTGCATGAATGGGCAAGCTGAATATAATCACAAGGGTAAATTTGATATATTATTTGGGTTTCTCATTGAATAAAGGTTAGCAAATCCAGAGTTTATTATTTAAAATAAATGGTGTTTTGAATTGTGTTATGTTGATATCGTGATCTTGCAGGAAGTTTCCAAATTGTACACATCTTTGTCGTGAGATATGCCATCTGGGCCCTTGTCCATCAACTGAAACATGCCATAAAAAGATGTGCTTTTGGTGATAGATAATCAATCAAGAAACTTTATTATTCCTTTAACTTTATGCTTTCTAATATGATACCAACTAGAAATGTTATAACTTCATACTTGTCTCATGCATAACATCAGTGAGGAATACAAAATTAGGATGATGTTATATTTGGTATTTTAAGTAATCATCCCCGTTGTTTATCATAAACATGATCATGTGATGCAAGATTCCAATTTGTCAATCTGTAGCGTTGTTTTCTTCCTTGAAGTTGCTTGTCTTCCAACCAGAATGATGTGTTGTATGATGTAGCATTCTCAAGGCATTCAAAAATGAGATCTTCGCAATCTCCTCAAAGATGATACTTTTGTTCTCTTTTCTTCCACTGAGAAAGTAAGATTTTGGTGGCATTTGACTAGGTTACGGTTCGTTGTTCTTGTCAACGCCTGACAAAGAATGGATTTGCATGGATGTTCAAGCTGCACATCTTAAGTCAAATCATTCATCAAAGGAGGTTACAAAGAGCATGTTTGGCTTAGGACTTATGCCTTGTGACAAGGAGTGCAAAAAATTATTGGAACAGAAGCCGATCCATTCAGAGTTGCAGTAGTGTAAACAATTGCTTGTTGAGGTATGCACTATAAATCTTTGTGAACTTAAAGAACACGGAGATCCTGGTTTACTATGTAGTGTCTAGTATGTCTTCCATCTTCCCTATTGCATGCATTTTTATAGTGTTATCTAATCTCAAAGAACTGGACAATGATAGTGCCAATTTATCTTAACTCAAAAATCATGATTTTAGATTTCAATGTCAAATATAAAAGCCTATAAAATAGAAATTACAAGCTCTAGAGCTTAGTTAATGCAAGGTGTTACAACTTCAACTAGAATGTGTGATTAAATCCCGAAAAAATAGGCTATCTCAGCTGCAGGCTAGAGGTGTTACCCACTGTTACCTCGATAAATACCTCTCTACACTTTCAGTTGGCTCTTCTCCAACTCGAGGGGGGCTTCCCTAGGATAGGATTGCTAGGCTATGACAATGAGGGATCAAAGGTGATTTAAAGAGCTATCACTAGCAAAACTTGAGGTCTGCTGCTGTAGTATAGGTGCTGGGAGGACCAGAGAGACCAGTGCTAATCCCCAACGACAAAATGGAGTCAAGAGGAAACAAGACCAATGCAAGAAGGAAGTTCATGAATGGTTAGGGAGAATTGGATTGAAAGCTTTTGGTGTTCAACCCCAGCCCAGTTTCAATTTAAATTTAAGAAAAATTTTAAAGCCCAACCCAGTTTAGAAGAGTGTTGTAACTTCACTAAAATTTCATACTTTGAAACACTGATTGAACATCACTTTTAACAGGCAGGATTTTAATAATAAATGCACACCATGAAATTTCAAGACTCATAATTTTTCGGTAAATTTGCCCAGACAAAACCTAGAATGGGAAAACCTATTAGAGAGAGAGAGAGAGGAATTTTGTTTCAGTCAAATTCAAAGCTACAGCAGTAATGATTTGAGGAGTGCACAGTTTCCAAATTGTTTTTTTTTAATTTATAAATATTACTGATGAGTAATACAAACATCCACCCAGATATACCTAAAGCTTTTGTGATACAAACATCCACCTATTCTTTATGACAAGAGGGTGATACATATTATAAACATCCACCTAGTTATACCTATAGTGGATGATAAGACAAAATACCAAAAAGACAATCCACTTCTCACTGGGAAAATCAAATAGCCATAAATTATAAACAACTCCTATGAAACTAGCCTTGGTCCAGATTTGGATCAGGGATTTTTTTGGGACCCCCTTTGTGCTGAATATTCAAAGAATGCGTTGGTGATTTGATAAGGAAGAAAGGCTTATGGGAGTTATTCCTTATCTCATTTTTTCTGGAGCCTTCTACTTCATCATCTAATTTTGGGAACCTGTCTTTGTTTGTTTGGTGGGTGGAATCCTTCTTGATCCTTGTGTCTTTGTAAGAATAACTGGAGCCTTCTACTTCATCATCTGGTTCTGGGAACCTATGTACTGGTTCTGAGTGTCACTAACTGCATTCCTTCTTATCCAAATATTGAGATGGATAAGAGTATGGTCTTTGTCTTCACTAGTAGAATTCATGTTCCTCACTTGAGGAATCTTCTTTTTCTTCTCTGAATTAGTTGGTTCATCATCTTCAGTGGTGTGAGCATGATGTCTTTTCTTGTTTGACTTCTTGGGACAATCTCTGGAGTCTTCTCATCACAAGTGTAGCATCGAATGTTTTGAAGGATCTCTTTTGACTTCCTTTTGTCTTCTATTGTGATGATGGTCCTCCTTCTTTCTATGATTTCTTTTAGAGTGAACTGTGAGAGCTTGATCTACAGTTGCTTCCATCTTATCTTCTCTTGTTATGAGTCGAGCTTCTTCTTGTGTGCATTCTTCCCATAGTCTGTTGAAAGAGATCAACTTCCTTCTTGCGCATATTCCTTGAATGAATGAATCCCGTGAACTTGGGAGGCCATTCAAGGTCGTAATCTTTGCTTATGCTTTTTCGACATTGTCTCCAATGGTTTCTGATTTCTCCTTGATCTGAGATATTCTTGTGAAGTAAGATTGAATGCTTTCTGACATTTGCATCTTCACGTCCTTGAGTTGAGTTCTCAAGGTCATATTCCTGTTGATATTATTTTCTTCATACAAGTCGGTCATTGCATTGAACATATTCTTGGGAGTCTTTAAGGTTGATACATGTGAGATCCAATGGAGACAGAAATAATCCTCTTGGTTTTGACTAAGTCCTTCTTATGCTTGTCTTCATCTCCCTCTGGATCTGCAACTTTTTCTTTTACATAGTTGTCCACGTCATGCTTCTTCAAGTATGAGAAGCACTCTAGAGTCTATACTTCCATGCTCAGGAGGTTCTCAGTTCCTTCAAGCTTGTCCTCAAGCTTGGTACTACTTGTCATCATGATAAAAAATGAGAATCTCAAATGGAAATAGAGAGGATAGAACTTACCAATGAGATTGCTTCAACTTGATTCTTGCTTGGAATCTTTTTTGGGAGACTGCTTCTGGTGGACCTAGGGTTTGATAGAGAAACCCTATTTTTTCAACTTAGGTATCTTTCAGATCTGATTGGATAGAAAGATGCGCCTCTTCAAGGCCAGCTGAGCAACATACTCAGTTTCCTAAAATTGTGGACAAAATTGCAAAATATCGAATGCCCTAGTTTTCCCCGGCAGTAGTGTTTGGTAAAAAGTTGAAGATCCACAGAATGAGAAACTTCTTCCATAGACATATGCACCCTCCTAAGGCGAGTTTGATAGTCCTTTTTTAACTGATCGGTCAAGGGAAGTGCTCGAAACAGGAAGACCTAGTTTCTTCAATTTCTTCTGCAGAATTGACTAATCTTGTTTTTGCTATATCTCCGAAGTTTCTGCTCCTCAAGGTCTAAACATTCGTCTTGAGAAAGCCTAATATGTCTTCTTTCCAACCCCACAAGTTAGAGCAAAATTGGATTCACCAGGTGGGACTTATGCGAAGTTTACCAAGGTGACCTATTTAAGGACTGTTCAAAATAGAGAACTTGTATGGACTTCCACATGTCACCGTTTCACCTTTGGGGTCTGAAACTAGGACCACATAAACTACAATCCGTGCCCTATCTGCAACATCTTGAGAAATTGGATTTGGACATTCCTAGCGCGAGGTATAGCAATTCTCCCTAGGTCCCCTGTTTGAGACTGGATTCTAGAGGAGGCTGGAACCCTGATTTGGAGGAATCATATCTCCTAAAGTATAGCAAATCTATGGCTGATATTCGCACACAAGGTACAACAAGATTTCATCTTCGTCTTGTCAAAGTTTCGGCTCCTAAACCTGTTCCAATCTCGAGTTATAGCGAAAGTCGTAAGATTACTAGATTTTGTCTTCTAGGGTTTTCAAGTATGAAACCCTAATCTCCAATAGTTGCAGTTGTAGTAGTGTTTCGGCTGCACAAAGACTTCTTTCAAGGTGGCTTTGATTCCATGTTAAGATTTCAATGGTTATAAAATATCTAAGAACATTTAGCATCATAACATCATAACCATATACAAAAGGATCACTGAAAGAAAGACAAGCACTACCACACAAAAGAAAAGAGATTTATTTTGGGAAACCCTCATGGGGAAGAAAACCCAGCGAAACTTCCTCGATATAAACTTCAACCAAGTTTAGTGTGAGACCCAAAGAATAAGACTTATAAGACCCCAAGAATAATACTGGATTGCTTCCTCTCTCCCAAATGGACTGCTCCTCTCTCTAGCGCAACTGCTTGAGTGTTTTGAGTGTGTCCAAATGAGGGAGGGGCCTCTCGTATTTATATTGATCAGCTGAGAGGCCTAATAACCCAACTGGGCCAACTTCTCCTTGCTGCCAAGGCCGAAATGCCTTGGGAGACTCAAAAATACATTTTACTAATACTTTTGTGGGCACTACCAATGTCACAAGGTTCGGGTTCGTGTTTGGGTTCGGCGACCTTTAGGTTCGATTCAAGTTCGAATTTTCCAATGAGGTTCGACATACGTTCAACTATATACATTTAAAAACAAATAAATATATATTAATGTTTTGTAATCTCCACAAATTATATATATATATATATATATATATATATATATATAACAATTAAAAATAAACACAAATGAATAAATATATAAAACAATTAAAAATAAACATAAATATAAAATAATTATAATTATAATCATGATTACACTCGGCTTTCCATACTCCACCGCCCAAAATCTTGGGTACACTCCACTGTCCATACTCTGCCATCCAGAATCGTAGTCCAGAGTTGGGACTGCGCCGTCCGATATCATGTTGGGTCAAGGGTTCCGCGTAGAAGCCTAGGTCGAGCGTTCCGAGTATAAGCCACGGTTTGAACTTCAAAATTTACATTGTGCAAACTCGCGGAGTGCCTGTCGGAGACCCAACAAACACGAGTTGAGACAGACCGTGGTCAAAGACTCGGAGCGGGAGCGCAAGGGAAGAAAACAAAACGAAAATAAAAACCTTGAAAAATCTTAAATGTTCGTTATGAGGTTCAACGAACCGGAAATTTTTTTGAGGTTCGATGAATTTCGAACCTGATGGTTGAAGTTCGTCGAACCTTGTGACATAGGGCACTACTGACCCGACTTACAATGGAGGTTTTACCTCAAGACTTTACATGACGAAATACATCAGTGACATCCCTAATCGAAGGAATAACATCTCAGGAAGGGGTAATAACAATAATAGTACAAAATAGAATACCTTCTACAGTTACATTTCTTTAACACATTCAACGTGATCGCTGAGTTGCTTCTCTTGGTATTTGATGTGAGAGTACCTTGTAAAACCATTCCCATCTTTTATGGGGAAACCAAAGGGTCAGGTAATGGTCTAAGCAACACTGTGGAGACCTGTCAGAGAACAAAATGTGTATAACCCACAAAGTAACACAAAATATGATGCCATGCTAATGTCCTACTCATCATACTTATCAATTAATCACTAGTTATAAAACAAATCCTAATGCAACTTTGCAAGTCAGCCCGTCAATATCACATACAATCATCCATAACAATAAATATCCTCAGAGACATTGCCTGGTAAACTGTTGAATGTAGGATACATCATAGGCATATACTACAAGGCACTGTATGTTAAGATACAATCCTCTGTCCAATAGTGAAGAAATCCATTGTATGCAAGGTTCCAAACCATATGGCAACGGATCCCAAAATCAGTAGGTAGATGACCTGAGTCCTACTCTGAAATCTGCCCACTCAACTGATCCAGCTATAATGTCAAGAATATATCTCATCCATCTGCAACTGATGCTCTGTCTTTGGGACTGAACATACTGGTCATCCTCAAAATCTGGTCTGCTCTAACAAAAATGAGGAGTAAATTTCCCCTTACATAATCTGTGATTACAAGGCCACCAAGTTGTACTGCCAAAACATGCAGTGATTAGTATATATGATATGTTGCCATTAGCATAGTCTTCAAGTGCTCATATAAATTTCTGGAATGACTTCGAGATTGGAACTTATGGAGGAACCAAAAAGTATAAACATTTAAATTTTAAGGCAGCTTATTTTGACTGATCCCTACAAAGAAAATGGCATATGCAAAATTATTATTTTAGTATGTTTTTTTTTCCTTTTTATTTTTGAATATATACTTAGAAATTGGCTGACTAGCTTTCTAACATTTAAGTAGTTTTTATATAATTACTCATGCAGGATAGAGGCATTGGCCATTGGCGCTTCATCTGTGTTTTTGCATTCCCTTGGAGGCCTATATTGGTTGGTACAATTATTTCCAATACTTTACAGAATAACAGGATTAACAGGTTGGTTGAGTTATTGAAGAGATTAAAATTGATGAGAGATATATTCTATGTGATTTTGCAGCCACTGGCTACACAGAGTATTACTGTGATGATCAATCACAAAAAATATGCAGGTATACTTTCTTTATACTTACTCTTGATAGTATAAAACATTGGTAATGCAAATCTGGTCCATTTAATAGAAAGCCTTACTAAATACAGCTAAAAAATTGTTTACAACTTTCAGAATTTGTCTAATGTGACAATCTTTTTTTGAACAAAACTGTAAATGTATTTGCTTGGATTTCTAAATGATTCAAGCATGTTGAGCATTGGAATGTTCCAAAAATGGTACTTCTGAAACAAATTTTCAAGCCCAATCCTGGATTATGACAAAAGTGAAAGCACTCCCGGAGATGGGATGCATGTCAAAAGCAGTTCTAAAAGGAAGAATCTAACATTGCAAGTTGATGCTTATCAAAATGGATGGAAAAGGCTTTCACTAGAGGCAGTTTATGCTATATGGCCTCACTAAGCTTAAAGGGAGACTTGATTTTCTATGATTTTTTAGTTTTATGAGTTAGTAGTGTGCATGATGAGTTTCACAGCATCTCCTTTACTTGCCATTGTTGTATGACAACTAACGAAAAAATTTAACATGTAGTAAGATAACTAGTGATAACATCTTCCTTTCTCACTTGATTCTGCTTGTGAGCATAACAGTCTGGAAGGACCTCTATTTTTCGGATGACTTCCTTCTTTGTCCACTTCAAATCATAGTAATATTATATGAACATGTGTCTTCTCTAATGTCGCCTTGGTGATGTTTCTTGATCTTCCATCTTGGCATTGTTGTTTTTTACTTTTGATTTTGGAAATACCGAGTGACTTTTTGGAAGAAAACTACAAGTACATCAGATAGAGACAAAAGTAGCATTTCTCCTTCTCTCCAAGTGAAAAGAGAAAGCTTCTCCCATATCAGAGGACACATTATATACTATACAATTAATAGGAGCTAAGCACATACCTGAGTAGCTAAGCCATCAAGAAGTCTATGGATTTCTATGCTACAAATTTTCTTCTTAGAGAACTCAATATTACGTAACATGTTATTTTTGTGATATAAGGTGTTGAAAGTCCCAGAGCAAACCAAATTTGCCGTGCTGAATTTCCATATATCCAAGGATCCCCAGAAACAAAAGCCTTGCATTGAAGAGATCTGCAGAAGATACTGAAGCCAAAAATTGTTGTAAGGTAAATGTTCTCTTGCAAACATACAGTGTCCAAATATGTGCTTCATGTTCTCTTTTGTACCACTGTACAAACAAGCCATTAGAAAGCCCACTTTAATATTTATCTAGCTTGTGTGCTTGCTAGACCATGAAAGCAAATCTGCCATCCAAGTAATCTGAGCTTATAAGGCATAGACCAGATCAACTTAATTCTCTTCAAACTAGCAATCTTCATTATTCGTAGTTGATCGTATGTGATTAAGCTTGTCAGCAATGCTGAACGTGGGTATAATATATCTTTGTAGAGATCTTTTGAGTCAAAATGAAGTATTAATTTGCCTCTATGCCAAACTCGACTTCTCCATCTTTGTTTACTACCCCCAATTGCTACTTTAATGTAGAATCATGTTAATAACCTCCAGACAGTCTGTACTAACTCTGTTGACTTGTAAATTCTGGTTATACCTATTAGTTTCACCCGATAACCCTCTTTTCTCTGTTGGTTTATACTTGGTCACTTTCGAGGATGGAATCCTTTCAGGTACTGGATTTACACTAATAATCAAAGGATTGCCTTTCTTTAACTGAAGTTTGGTGTTGAACCAATTTGAGCCAAGTCATATTTTACCTCTTGAAACTCAGCATGTTCTATAAACTAACTGTTGAACTGCGATGAGAAACCTTAATCTTTTGCACTGACTTTCTCTCTTCTTCAACTTGCTTGGGGCACGATGGAAGATGCAACTAATTAACCAACCCCGAGGCAAAGTATGCAGTGGAAGGCTGTATTTTCATAATATAAAACTTGTATACACTTATAATAATATCGATTCAGAATTCTCTTCTTTGGTAATGCTTTATCCAATCCACCTCAGAAATTCCATCAAAAGCAAGGAGCCAAGAGAATGGATTTGACTAGTGAGTTACCCACTGCTTCCAACAGGTGTACAGGGAGATTGACTTCCTCAGCCATACAAGCATGGAAGAGATAAGTGTGTTTTCATGGTCAAAATCTTGAAACCTAGGTTGGAAAAAGAGGCCAGAACTACCCCAGAATCAGGGACCATTCTTTAAGGCGCAATTTCTATCTTCAAGAAAAATTGAAATGGAAATTAAAGCCACAACGTAAGATAGCTCAGATAGAACAAAGTATTTACTGGGAAGGATCTGTGGTTTTTTCTTTTCTATCAACTTAAACAGACTCTTATATTATGTAATAGAACACAGATTTTATATCTATACATTTACAATATACATGACAGTTGCAGAACTGTTGGATTCTGAATGAAAAATAATACTAACTCTTCAACTTCTTGTAATCACCTGAACCTCCTCATTTTATCTGCTTTTCTGCCCGTTCTTCGTGCATCTGCATCTGCAAGCTTCCTCAATGGCAAGTGCATCTGCCATAGACACTTTGTCGAGCCACAAGCTTGTCTTGTGGGTCAGCTATAATCCGCAAGCAACCTTTTTTAATGGACATACAGATTCCCATTGTGCTATCCACAAAACCTTTTATCTTGCAAGTGCATCTGCCATAGACACTTTGTCGAGCCACAAGCTTGTCTTGTGGATCAGCTATAATCTGCAAGCAACCTTTTTTAATGGACATACAGATTCCCATTGTGCTATCCACAAAACCTTTTATCTTGCAAAATCTACTAAAAAGTTAAAAGCCTCTCTTGCACAGACTTGAGTTTGAGAATCACTTTTATACCCAGAAGTTGCTTATATTGTTGTTGTTTACCCACATATTTTCCCAGCAATAGACACAAAGTTGTTTTCTGTTTATTTGAGGTCAAAAGAGGGCTAGGAATTGAATCAACAGCCTAGAATCGTCCTTAGCCATGCTCAATTGTACTATGAAACAACCCAGATTTTCCTCTTATGCTGATTCAAGGTATGAAATGTGCTTAAAACTGCCTAACTTGTGCCCAGAACGTGCCAAATGACCTTCTTCATCACTGTTCGAGGGTGAAACCCAGAAAACCTCCAAATGTTACCCCCCTATTTGCATGGGTGGTTATTGAACGTTCAGTTGTTGCATGGGTGGTTATGGGTGGTATGACAAAAGCAATAAAGATGGAGGTCAATACACCTATACCACAATGTGGGTTGATTTAGTATTAAGCAAAGGTTTGCCTGATAGGGTACTCTCAGACATCAATAACTTCCAATGGACAGACCCAATTGCTAGACTATGAAAATATTAGCTTCAAGTGCAGATGTTGCAATGGCATAGATCACTTGATGGCTAATGGCATCCTGCTCCCAAAAGCTTTAACAGAAGGACAGTGAGAAGAAATATTAATCGAATCCTCCTTCCTCAGATGAAGATGGTTTCCAAAAAATTTAGAAACTATGAGAGAAAAAGTCCAAATAGTTCAGAAATCAAATTTAAAAAGAAAAGGGTACTGACATGACAGGAAATGGCTCTCGTAGCTAGGACAAATAACCCTAATAACCATAACAGAAATCACTGCTAATATACAAAAATGAAAAAAAATCTTCTGGTCGTCAAGGCTTCCCTCTGCAAGACAAAATGTTTGTTTATAGAGGAAGTCTCAAGGAAGAAAACAGATTCAAACCCTGATCAGGAATTGTTTACTTCTGCTTCAGCAAGATATAGTCGGGATGATTGTACATTTCTTTATTGCTAATAATAGAGAAAATGTGTATATTGCAACAAATATAGGACAACAAGAGGTCAGGTAGTATCAATATGAACATGTAAATTTATCACAGCGTTGGGTGATCAAATAGATAAATGCAACCTTTTAGCCAAATTCACAATTCATTAGTTACAATATAACCCAATTGCATTCAAGTTTGTGCCAGTTTCGGAACACCATCGTTCTTTTCTTAGATCTAAATGGATCAAATCAGGGATTAAAAACCTTCGGTTGATCAGAAAGCCCTGCCTTGAGAAAGCCGCATGTCCAATATTTACTAAGGTACACATGATGGAATTTACATGCATAACAAGTGTAAGCACTACCCGACATTCTAGGTAACATAAAAAGAAAGTTTGTCGGGTTGTATTCTGGAAGCAAGTTGGAATGCTTGCTGTAAAGATGACCCAGGTTCAAAATCCCAGTGAGCAGGCTTCAGTTAAAAGACCAGAGCAATGTCCTAGTGAGTTTGACAGCCCATGGAAAAATAAAAGTTGTATAGCGACTATGTTGATGGACGCCGAGTTTTCTTTTGAAGATCAGGGAAAACGCTAGCCAGCTCAAGGAAGCTAATAAAGTATCAAAACCTATAGTGTTACTTTCTATCGTTGCCTTACACTAGTTAAAACCTGCTCACTTCTAATAAGCATTCCAGTGAGAGATTCCCAACCCCCTGGGTATGCTTCTACTCCTACCAGATGGCATGAAACTACTCTTTTATATTGTTTCCTTTTGAGAAACTGCCTTTGGTTTCTCATTAGCTATTTGTGTATAGTGAACTCATGATTATGTACCAAAGTTTATTTTTGCTAAAATTTACCTGCACTACTACATCTAAATCTGGTCATGTATGGTCTAACATAGGATGGCTTATTGTGAATGTTTATATATTTACAGTTAAAAGTGTGATTTCTGCATATGTGCAGGCATATTATCAACATCAGCCTCAATAGGTTACAGATAACATGTTCAGCCAAAGGGATTCACAAGATGGTTATCAGCAACAAACACAACAACCATATCAACAACAAAAGCAGCAGCAACAATCTATGCTCCAACCACAGTATCAGGATGGTAAAGGAACTCCTTTCTATATCTTGCACTTGTGTAACGTGTAATGTCATTGGAGATTTTGCATTCTTTCTTATTGCCAATATTTTTTTATACAAAATATGGCTTATTTTCTTCCTCAATATCTAATGTCATTGAAGTGTTCACGTAATTTTATTTATTCATAAAATAGTGTCTTCGGTTCTTAATTAAAACCATGGTTTGACAACATTCTCAGCATCCATATGGACAATATTATGTACAACCAACACAAAACTATGTAATATTATAGAAAGTTATTTTTATGAATCCAAGATTGTGGTATATAACCTTTAAGGCATTGATAAGTGCTATGCTTATATTTATCTTTTGAATTCCTATAGTATTCTCATAATACTTCGTACTATCAGCAGCAGGAGCATGCCCAACTGAAACAGGTATTGCCAATGTTTTTGGCGATTATGTATTATGATATTGCAATCTGATGGATTGATTCTATGGTGGGAAAATAACTTGTTTTTTATGGTAGCTTGCTACAATGGCCACACAAATAAGGAAAGCTTTAACATTATGTTTTATGAAATCAGGTTTTGCCCATATATTTCTATTTGAAGACTTTTGTGATTGTATGGAGTATATACTACATTGTAGTTTTTGTTGGTCCATTTTCATTTGCAATTTTTTTGTTTGTCTCACAATATTTTTACTTGAAAATACAAAGCTCTGTTAAACCAGAGTTTGTGAGCTCCTATTTCCCTTGTACAGAGACATGACAGGGACAAATAAGGAGTTGCGGTCCCTGGAACTTAATAATTGCTTGTTGAACTATGGAAGTAGTTTCAGAATATCAACAATTATCAATATGTGTTACTGTAACTATTTTGAGCAAGATATATGGTGACAACAAATTTAAATTCAACATCTTGGCAAGTAAGAAGGATGAAAACAGTCCCAACAGTAATTCTTGGTGCTTCTTAGCCCTCAAACAACCTCCTCTTTCAAATATGGGCATTATTTTAGGCCATTCTCCCAAGTTGCAATCATAAGCAAGCCTAAAAAGATCAATGTTTGAGTCATGAGCAAGGATGTACTAGCAATGTAGAGGAGTTTAGGGTTATTATTCATGATGAATATGTGAACAATAGTGTTGAAGAGGGTCCATCAGATCTGAGCACAACTAATGCTCTTTTGAGCATACCTCGGCCCCTAATAGTCCTGAAATAACATAAAACCGCAACCATGAATAGTTTTGACTTTCTAAGCACATTTGGGGACTGTTATGTCATCAACTAACCCTAAATAGCCCCAAATCTTTGATGTCGGGTGTAATTCCTGGGCATGTTTGTGCCTGAAACAACTTTGTGGTAATGTTTTGGTACCTTTTACACCTTTATAACAACAATGGTGAGCAACAAAAGGACCTTACTTTCAAATCTGTGCATGAATGGGGCAGATCCATGGTAAATCAGTAATTCTGTGTGGTTTACCAGCACTTTGGTTGAAGTTCAGACCCCATGCAACATCTAATTAGTGGTTTGGGCATGTTCTAGCCCCAATATGCCTTTGAAACAACATTCTGGGCAGTTTTTTGTCATGAAACAAGGTATAAAAGGACATAAAGGCTAAAATACAAATCTAGGTAAGTTTCAGACCTCAAAAGGCGATGCTTGACAGTCAGGAGTGTAAACAACCATAAAAAACAGATATGGGCACTTCTAAGTTAATTATGGGTAGATAACAGCCATTTTGCAATCCTAATCATTAGCTTTTTGACAAAATTCACGCGTAAAAAGAAGTATAAACAGTCCTAAACATGAAATATGGACATACATTGACTTGTCTCATCCTTCTAGCAGCCATCATTGTAGATCTGGGTGCATTTTGTGCCCTAGAACAACATTGCAACCCTGAACTTTGAATGTGTGCAGTCTTGAGGTCATGGCAACAACAATTCTAAGCATATCTCTGTGCATCAAAACCTTAAAACACTCCTTCCATCACACTCTATCAGACCTGTGGAGATGTTTTGATGGATCTAATGGCTGTGGTTTAACATTTCATCCCTTTAGGACTTGTCTTCTAGCAATGTCATCCCTTTGGAGGATTTTTCACATGGTTCATACCCTATTTTATGAAGAACATTTTTGAATTTGGAGGTTGTTATATAGAGTGATATCTTAAACAATCACTTAAACAACAAATAAGTTTAAAAACTCCATCCAATAACCAGAAAGATAATCACAAGAAAATACAGAAATTTAGTTTCTGGTGTTATTTTTAAAATTTGATTGTGTAGGCAACATAGAGTTCACTTGTGCAACATTGTTCCTCCAAAAGAAAGGAAACACAAAAAGGACCATATGAAAACCTTCTGTTGCAGCTGCAACCTGTTTCCCAAATTTCTAAAAATTTTGGACCCTCCTTTAAATTTTATCTTGTCTGGGATTGTTTGGTTTCCTGAACTCTATTTTCCCTCTGCTACAAATTTGGATTTTTTTGAGTTTGAATTGAGGTCAACTGTTTTCCTTCATTTCGGAGTTTGAATGATCTAAAACTGCTTTTTGTCTAGCCAATGCTTTTGATTGTGGAACTTAAAGTTTTGTTTTGTGGATGATTTCCTTTATCACTATCGGAAGTCGGATGATTCGTTAACTATTTTCTTTCCATTGTTTCGGAGTTTAAACAAGCTAGTATCACCGTCACCCAGCCAAACGTCTTTAGTTTTATTCGAACACTTAACTTTTCTTTGATTTTTCGATGATCGTTGCATTAGTTCTCTATGCCGCCAATGGACAGACCTATTTTCGCGATGCGCTTTACGTGGTCTTGTTGGTTTTGTTGTTTAAATCCTTTTTGACTTTATCGCTATCGAAACGATGTTTGACTTTGAGCGGAGGGCTAGTCCTTTGTATTGCCGATGCAGCAGCAGCATTAAGCTTTGACTCGCCGATCCGTAGTCCTTAGTTCTTTCGATCGCTAATGATTTTCTATTGTCACGGAAGCCGTAGTCAGTCTGTCTCCCGCCGTTGCGACTGCGTAGTGAACTACCCTGCCGATGCATTAGTGGTTCCGACTTCCGACGCTTAACTATCGGCGGTTTCTAGCGTTTAGGAGTGCCGACACTGCGGAAGGGTTGAGGACTAATCGTCCGGGGCATAGTGCTCAGAGCCTCCGATCGCCAATGATTTTCTATTGTCGCAGAAACCATAGTCAGTCTGCTACCCGCCATTGCGGCTATTTAGTGGATTATCTGCCCGATGCTTAGCGTCTTTTGCTTCTGATTGCCGGTAGGGTTTTCCCGTCGATTTTGGTGGGCTTTTACTCTATTTTATGGAATGGCGGAGATTTCCTATGGGTGCTGGTCGAGTCAAGGTTTTTTCTGAGAGAAAGAGCGCAGTTTGGGGTTTGGTATCTTGAGGAGTGGCGGTTACATAGTTTTGGTTCATGCTTTCATCAGAGGGTTTCGAGTTAGTCCAGATGCAGCCTGGATTGAGATAAAGAGTTTGTTCTATTGGGATTGTGTTTTTAGTTGGACAGCTGGCTTAGGGGATTTTCAGACCCAGCTTGCAGGATTTTCTTTGTCTTATCTTTTCATGCATTAATATTGTTATAGTTCATTTTACATAATGCATGTATTGATATAGTTTGTGTTACTTTGTTAAACGCTAAATGGTCTAAAAATCTGCTATGTTCATGTAGGGTGATTGCCACAAAGAAGATATGTCTAAAAGACAAAGCAGAAGGGAGGCAGCAAAGAAAGAAGAGGCTGAAGCATAAAGAAGCAGAGATAGAAAAAGAAAGGAGAAAGTGAAGGTCTGAGATCAACAAGGTTTAAAAAAGACCAGCGGATCCGATAGCAGCAGAGGCCTAGGCTTGGGAAAAGTTCATCAGCGACCAAGCTGGTCCCCCTTTATAAAAGTGTTATTAAATTCTAATTTAATGTAACGTATTGACAGCACTCACTAAAAGACAAAATTGTGGGATTGAACAGTTGGGGGAGCCCAAAGGTCACCGAGGGGGGCAACCCAAAGGTTTTGTTGTTTTGTATAAATATAGGAGAGTTAGATGTAATAAAGGACTTTTTCCCAGATAGATTTGTGAGAGCATGTTGTAAGAAGAACTATTTCCTTTTGCAATAAAGAATTACAAGTTTCCTGTTGGAGAAAGCTTGGTGGAATGTTTCAAATGCTGTGCTATGGATCTGTTGAATGTGAACTATTTCGTTTTCAGCTATATGTCCATTAACTGTGAGATCGTTCTAACTCTTTGAGCTTATGTTCATGTTATGAATGCACTCTAGTTTATTCTATGAAATTTCCACTGTGAGTAATGAAGGCTTTTCATAAACAATAAACTATCTTGTTGTTCATTCTTCTATTAATGTTCATGTGTTCTGAAATAAGTAACAGCTATCTGTGATTTTTCTTAATGCATGCGCATAAATACATTACTCATTGATAATGATAATTTTGCTCCCTAGGGATAGGTCAAATAGTTAGTTTAGTTGTCTTGTTGTGTGTGATTTAGATGTGAGAGAGTTAAGACGAGAGGTAAGAACCTGCGAGAGGTAAGAACCTGCGCATCACATTGTGACCGCTCCTCGTATTCTCTATCAATCTGCATTTTTAGATAGGCACTTGCACATCATACTTAAACATATAAAACTAAAAAAAATACACACGGTGGACCGGGCCGTAACCGGTAAAACCTTTAATTTTGTTACTTGACCTACGGTAGCCAAACCTTAAACCGAACGGATTCCCCATACCAAACACTAGCAGGCTATTTGGGAACGTTTACTGGGGAGAATCCCTAACTGTTCTTACCTGCGATTTTCCAAGCCTCAACGGTTTTTGGCGCTAGAAGGAGGGCAACCAGTGCATGGCTGGTCGAGGAAACTTATTTCCTCAAAATTATTCCACCGGTGACGGTTCTGAAAGCAGTTTGTTTCACAATCCAACTCCTGAAGAGAAGGTTAAAGAGCATCTGTATTCTGTCGATAACAAGGTAGTTAATGATCTGAGAAGATTTACTAGGGCATATGAGAAGAAGATTGGAGGATTACCAATTATTCTTGTCTTACCCAGAAGAGAATATCGGAAGAGAAATCGCCCTCAGTTAGAAGATTTTGTGTTGGTAGAAGACCTTGAAGAACTGGTAGAAGAAGCCCTACAGGAAGTTGAGCAACCTTTGAATCAGTTAGGCCCAGATACACCTTACTGTTCCCCTGTTCATACCCCTATTCACTCACCACCTCATTCTCCACCCAGAATCATGGCTAATCAACCACCAAATCCACCACCTGCTTGGAGGGCTAGGTCACCTTTAAACCTAGCACCCCCTTTACATGATTTGCCTCAAGCCTTTGAGAAAATGTTGCCTAAGTTTGACCCAAGTGAAAAAATTATGGTAGATGATCATTTGCAAAGTCTTTACTTGGCTATAGAGGGACTACGGGCTGGAGAACATGAAAATGTGGTCTGCAGATTGTTTCCACATACCCTGGAAGGAGTAGCAACCTCATGGTATTTCGCTTTGCCTGCAAATTCAATCACAGACTGGGACACATTTGAAAGAATATTTAGAAGTAAATATGCAGTCCAGAAATCTCATGCAGCGTTAATGAAAGGGTTATGCGCTTTAAAGAAAGAAAGAAAGGAAAAAGTGCATAATTTCACTCAAAGATTTGCTGCTTATCTTAAAAAAAATTCTGCAGCTGATAAGCCATCTGATAAAGTTATGATTGAATACTATACTTCAGCTCTAGGGCCTGATTTGGCCACGTTTGTCAAGATGTCAGTCAAACCTACATTATCAGAAACTTATGAAGAAGCTGAGAGGGTAGAGGCTGAGAAGGAAAGCATAGAAGATTATCCTATGCAGTCAGAAGAAAAAACTTTTGGTAAGAAAGCGTTGTTACTGACTAAGCCTAAGGACGAGTAATCACATGATTTTGAAGGAATGGTGAAGATGATGCAAAAGTTATCCAACAGAGTAATAGATTTGGAAAAAGAAAAGGAAGCTCTGAAAGCATATAAGCCTTACTATAAAAGGAAGGAAGACAACAATCAACATAAGCCTCCTCCACACAGTCCTGCATCAATGAATTTAACTGAGGTAGGCATGGATAATTTTTGCACCTTTCATCAACAACCTCATTCTGAAAAAAAATTGCCCCCAATGGATAAATTCTATGACATTGGTAATGAATCAGTGATTGGACTCAAACTAACAAAAACTGATAATTGAAAATTTTCAAACCCCAACCCAGTTTCAAGTTCAGATCACTGCATATGATTTAATGCCCAACCCCAATATGCATGTACATTTAAAAAATTAAAAATTTTCACTGAAAACTTAGAAACACTTGAGATTCTTTCAACTTTATAAACTCAGAAAATTTCTTATAGCCAAATTTTCAAATACAGAAAATTAAATCAGCCACTCATGAAATTTTTAGAGACTCATATTGTTGACCAAAAACGGTCCAGAAAAAACCCCTAAGGGAAAACCTGTTCTGGAGAGAGATATTTTTATTCTTTCAGGCAAACTTTAAATAAAAATACAGCAGTACTTATCTTCACCAAAAGCCTTGGTAAACGTGCCAATCAATCCCTGAATGGCCTACTGAAATTTCAGAACTTATTCTTCTCGAACCACGTGCCAAAAAAAACAGCCCAGCAAAAATTCTGCACACAGTCTGCCTCGAAAAACATGCTGTACGGACTATAGATCCGTACGGATGCACAGACAAAACAAGAAAAAAAAACTCGAAATTTTTTTCAAAAATCTGCAGAAATCACCTCGAAAAACGTGCTGAAAAAATCTACCATCAAAACTGCAAATTCTGCCTTGGAAAACATCCTCTTTGCCTTGCTAAAATTGCTAAAATAATTCTTTGCCTTGCTAGTTTTTGTGCCTCTGAAACCTGCAGAATTCTCCTTCTCTCTCCTTCTCTTTCTCTGGAAATGAAAACACTTCAAACCCTTGCCCTCTTCTTCTTCTTGCTCTCTCCTTTCTCAAAAATCTCTCTTGTGAAATTGAACAAAAAAAAAATACAGTTTGCCTCTCCCCAAGCCTTTTTTGTTCATAGTAACTTCCTCTTTCAATCCAATGGTCTAGATTAGATTAGATTATGGGTTCACAATAAATGCTCATTAAATAAATAATAAATGACATTTAGTGCACCTCATGTCATTTAATAAAGTGAAGACCCTTCTAATTAATCACTCACTTGACTTTATCATTAAATATGAACTTAGGATAAACCATGACTTAACTTTTAATAAAGTGACTTTAAAAAATATAAAGTACTTCTCACTTTATTTATTTAAATGACTAGGGGTCACCTTTTAAAGTGTTCTTGTCCACCCCAAGGCAACACAAGGTGAACAACACTTCCTTGGTAACTTTTCAACAATAATGAGGAAGAAAAGAATAAGCAATCCACAGAAAAACAAGAGGATGATGCTTTAGTTTTATGGGATTGTGTCTCCATGTTTGATACAGAAGAGGAAGGTGCACTGAAACAAGAAGAAACATCAAGAACAAATGTGACAACCAGAAGTCAGAGGTTGTTAAAAGAAGACAATTCCATACTTTTGAAAATTAAGAGACTTCAAGAAAATATGAAGAAAATACAGAAGAACAATACAACTAATAAAATTCCTGAATTTACCATTACAAGTCAAGATCCTAAGAGAATTAACATGCCTGTTAAGCCTATTGAAGACAAGGTTGATAATGTCAAGAAGAATCTCAAAACACCTGAGATGGGGTATGATATTATGGAGAACATTAAAAGGGCTAAGGCAAATATCTCATTATTCAAAATGTGCAATTTACCTCAGCAGAAAGAAAAATTGTTAAAAGCACTTGAAGTACCTGAAGAAGAGCTTCCCACTAACAACCAACATGTAGAAGAAATTGGTGAAGCTAGTGTGGGAGGTAAGTCTAAGGGGAAAACCCTACCATTTCTCCTAACTTTTGAGATCTTCAACTATAATGTGCAAAACTGTTTAGTAGACTCAGGGGCATCAATCAATGTTATGCCACTTTCAGTTTGCGAGAGAATTAATGGACAGCCTAAACCATCCACTTGGCAGGTTATTCAATTAGACAGAACAGTTGTGAAAGTAATCAGGGAAATGGAAGATGTCCTAATTCGCTTATCTTCAAATGAGAAGGTATGTCAGTACATTGATATTATAGTTGCAGACATTCCAGATGCTTATGGACTTGTTTTGAGTTGAGACTGGTTGGCAAGACTAGATGGATATTTCGCATCAGATTGGTCACATCTATGGTTGACTCATAAGGGAAGGCCCAATCAAATAAAAATATCAAGAGAACCTCAAATGAAGCACAATGTTACTCAGTTGGAGGGAAAAAAATGAGCCAATGAATTCTGTCTTGAGAAATTACTTCATTGAACTTGAACCAGGAAATTACCAAGCAGAAGAAGCCAGCGGTACACTAGACACCCAGCCCAATCTCCTTCGATTTTCACGGGCTGATGAATTTGACTGTAAAATAGTAGACTTAGTTTCAGATGTAGTTTTTTATTCAAGTACAGTAGAAGTAGATAATTTTTGGACACTTTTTTTTTATGGATCTATAACACTAGAAGAATCAGGAGTTGGTTGTGTCCTGATTGATCCAAAGAAAAATAAACATTTTCTTTCATGTAGATTAGAGTTTGAATGTACAAATAATACAGCAGAGTATGAAGCACTAGTTCAGGGACTAAGAAAAGCAATTGAACTAAAAGTAAAAAATCTGAAAGTGTATGGGGATTCTGAAATAATTGTAAAGCAAATTCGAAAGCAAATACATTGCATTTCACCTCATTTAAAAGCTTATCAGAATGAAGTGTGGGATTTGTTGACAATTTTTTATGCATTTAATATTGTATCCATTCCTAGATTAAAGAATGCAGCAACTGACTTGTTAGCTACCTCAGCTGCAAGGCTTATACCTTCAAATAACAGATGTTCTATTGAATTACTTTTCAAGCCTTCGGTTCCAGACATGATTACCAATCTACAAGTTTTTGATGATGATCAACAAATCTTGGAATGTTTGATGAATGACAAAACCTTCAAAGGAGCAATAATCGATGATGAAGAACACCAAGCTGAATTAAAATTCGACAACTTTATTCCTAAAGGAGTCAGGACCTTAGAGCGAAAGTTTGATCTAGACAACAAATTCAAAAGGCCAGCAAATGTCAAGACTCACAGCTCGTCCTTACAATTCTAGCTAATAAATTTGGGAACTAAAGTTAAACCCAGATATGTAAATTTGGGAAAGTGTTGTTCTCCAGGTGAAAGAAATAAGTTCATTAGTTTGTTCAAACAGTACAAAGATGTGTTTGCCTGGACATATGAAGAGCTTAAAACATATGACACGAAGATTATACAACATGTCATCCCTATTAGAGCTGGAGTCAAGCCTTATCAGCAACCTTTGAGGAAGATGCATCCAAAACTGGAACCTTTAATTCAGAGTGAAGTGAAAAAATTATTGGATGCTAAAATTATATTCAAAGTCAAACATTCAGAATGGGTGTCAAATTTGGCACCAGTGAGGAAGAAATCCGGAGAAATCAGGCTATGTGTAGATTTTAGAAACCCCAATCGTGCTTCGGATAAAGATAACTATCCAGTCCCACCCATGGAACAAATTTTGCAGATGGTTTCGAGTTTTGAGTTATTTTCAATACTAGATGGATTCTCTGGCTATAATCAAGTATTAGTAGCTGAAGAAGGCAGACTTAAAACTATATTCAGAACAAAGTGGGGAACTTTTGCTTACAGAAGAATGCCCTTTGGACTCATCAATGCTGGAGCTACTTTCCAGAGGGCCATGGATATAGCTTTCCGCGGTCTGATTGGTCGTAGTTTTGTGGTATATCTCAATGATGTCTCGATATTTTCAAAAAAGAGAGAAGAACATGCATTCCATCTAAAACAAATTTTCGAGCGTTGTCGAAAATATGGTATCTCACTGAATCCTAAGAAATGTGTGTTTGCAGTTATAGAAGGAAAGCTATTGGGTCACGTTGTTTCTAAAAAAGGGATCTCCATAGACCCAGAAAAGATCAAGGCCATAGAACAGATCCCTTTACCCCATAATAAAAAAGGCATGCAATCATTCGTGGGGACAATTAATTTTGTGCGAAGGTTTGTACCAGATTTTGCTCAAATTGTTAAACCATTGCAGCAAATGGTGAAACAAAGTGTACAATTCAAATGGACTAATGTGGAAAAGAATGCATTCAATAAGATAAAGACATCTATTGCTCATGCACCATCTCTCAAAAGTCTAGATTTCGAAAAAGATTTTATTTTGTACACTTTCGCCTCTAATGATTCATTGGCAGCAGTGCTTACACAGAAGGAAGATGGGGGAGATGAGTATCCCATATCATTTATGAGCACTGGTCTGCAGGGAGCCGAATTGAATTACCTAGCTGTCGATAAACAAGCTTATGCAGTTTTCAAAGCGGTAAAACAATTCAGGCCGTACATACTTAAGAACCGGACTAAGGTAATTGTTCCACACCCAGCGGTAAGGTCTCTTTTCGTACAGAAAGAATTAGGAGAAAGAAGAGGCAACTGGGTCACAGCTTTACAAGAGTATGACCTTGAATTCAAACCAGCATCCATAGTTAAAGGGCAAGGACTGTGCAAACTAATGGCTGAAGGTAAAAACAACAAAGAAAATAGTTGGGACAATGAGGTTGAGTTACATATGGTGGATGTATGTCCTCTATTCATAGCTCCAGATTCATGGTACCGAGACCTTGTTCATTACCTTCAAGAAGGATATTTGCCAGAACATTGGAATTCCAAACAACGAAGAGCACTACGCCTTAAATCAGCTTCGTATCAGATCATTGATGGAATATTATTCAGAAAGAATTATGATGAAGTTCTTCTTCGGTGCTTAGAACACGACAATGCAAAGAAAGTCATAACAGAATTACATGACGGGCCTGCAGGAGGTCATTTTTCCGGAGATACCACAGCTCATAAGATTCTTAGAGCCGAGTATCACTGGCCCACACTGTTTAAAGATGCTCATGCTCATGCTCATGTCAGAAAGTGTGATATTTGCCAGAGGTGTGTTGGAAGACGAGCCAAAGCAGCTGGGCCTTTAAAACCAGTGATGATAACAGAACCATTCGAACAATGGGGGATTGATATCATCGAAGAAATAAAACCAAATTCTTCCTTGCAACACAAATACATTTTGACGGCAACTGACTACTTCACCAGATGGGTTGAGGCCATTCCGTTACGCAAAGTGAACGAAGATGCAGTCATGGATTTCTTGCAAGATCACATTATGACCAAGTTTGGGGTTTCCAATTTCCCTGGTTTTTTATAATGCTACTTATTTTTCTTCTATTAGATTAACTGCATTTGCAAATGAAAGAGGAATTAAGTTGCATTATTCTGCAAACTATTACCCACAAGGAAATGGTTTGGCAGAATCTACAAATAAGAATTTGATTAGGATCCTAACGAAAACTGTGATAGAAAACCAAAGAAGTTGGCACCTAACGTTACCGAATGCTCTTTGGGCTAATAGGGTCACACCCAAGAATTCCTTAGGTGTGTCACCATACACCCTTGTCTACAAAAAAGAAGTTATTCTTCCTCCCAACATTATGTTACCTTCTTCCAGATTAGCTCAGGAGTCTAGAGGTACTGATAATGAAATCCTACAAAATAGAATCTATAATCTTGTGAAGGCAGAAGAGTCTAGGTCCAAAGCCAGAGAACGATTTAAGCATCAACAAGAAGTAGTGAAACGGTGGTTTGATAAGCATAAAGCTGGAAACAAGGAATTTGAAGTGGGAGATCTAGTTCTTAAGTGGGATCACCCGCATGATGAAAAGAGGAAGCACACTAAGTTTCAACAATTATGGGTAGGCCATTTTCTGATTGCAGCCAAGCTTGGCCCCTCGACTTACAAGTTGCAAGATCTACAGGGGTGGGAAGAGAACTTACCAGTTAACGGTTTAGTTCTCAAACCTTATTTTACCTGATGTTTATTTCTTGGTTTTCTTGTACGTAAATTAACTGATTTGGTTGTTTATTTTTTATTTTTTTTATTTTGTTTGTTTTTAGTTAGATTTTGATTGAGTTCAATAAAGAAGCAAACTATTGGTCGCATGAAGAGCATCACAATTCTGGATTAACTCAAATCCTTGATTATAAGACTGTGTACTATTGATTTATATGAAAGAACTACTTCTCATTTAGCAGTTTTCCTAAATGGCTAAGAATACATTGAAGCCCTACTTAATCCTTGTAAAATAACTCAGGATCAAAAGGTCTGGAATACTATTTCGAAACTCCATCGATCTCACATTCAAAATGTCTTAGGGGGTGACAGCAAAAGACCCATGGAGAGGTATATTATATTTAAAAGATCCCATGCCAAGAATTGAAAGCCAAAAAAGGCAAATAAGAGTCAAAATCTCCTAAGAAAGCAATATGTATCAAAACAAAGTACTAAACCATTTTAGTACAAGATTGCCAAAGTTCTTCTCCATCCGTGAGCTGAAAATTAAATACATCTCTCACACAAAAGAACACTATGGATAGAGCAGCCTGAATAAAAATTCAGAAAAAAGGTATGCAAGACTCAGAAAGGACAAAAAAGTCCAAAAGCACAAAAGTGCAAAATGGCATGGGAATGAGGAACAAACGAATATTTCTGTTTACCATATGTTACAATCCTGTGGTGTCTAAGCTGGGAGCTACCCGAAGACAGAGGTAAAAAATGAAATTCATATTCCTGGCCTCAAAAGAGTTATCTAGACTTTTAAATCTTGGTTCCCATTACCCCTAAATTGGACTATCATCAATAATTAAAAGTACATACATCTGCCATTTGGGAAATCCAAGCATCTAGAAGAATTGAACTTGTTGGTATTTATTGACAAAACTGTCTGTTGCTCAAACAAAGAAGTTGTCCAAAGATCTGTGTTCACCAGGTAGTCGCCAATTGTTGCAGCTGCAACTTGTTTCCCAAATTTCTAAAAATTTTGGACCCTCCGTTAAATTTGATCTTGCCTGGGATTGTTTGGATTCTTGAACTCAGTTTTTCCTCTGCTGCAAATTTGGATTTTTTTGAGTTTGAATTCAGGTCAACTGTTTTCCTTCATTTCGGAGTTTGAATGATTTAAAGCTGCTTTTTGTCTAGCCAATGCTTTTGATTGTGGAACTTAAAGTTTTGTTTTGTGGATGATTTCCTTTATCACTGTCGAAAGTTCAAGGATTCGTTAACTATTTTCTTTCTGTTGTTTCGGAGTTTAAACAAGCTAGTATCACCGTCACCCAGCCAAACGTCTTTAGTTTTATTCAAACACTTAACTTTTCTTTGATTTTTCGATGATCCCTGCATTAGTTCTCTATGCCGCCAATGGACAGTCCTGTTTTCGCAATGCGCTTTACGTGGTCTTGTTGGTTTTATTGTTTAAATCTTTTTTGACTTTATCGCTATCGGAACGATGTTTGACTTTGAGTGGAGGGCTAGTCCTTTGTGTTGCCGACACGGCGACAGCGTTAAGCTTTGACTCGCCGATCCGTAGTCCTTAGTTCTTCCGATCACTGATGATTTTCTATTGTCGCGGAAGCCGTAGTCAATCTGTCTCCCGCCGTTGCGGCTGCGTAGTGAACTACCCTGCCAATGCATTAGTGGTTGTGACTTCCGACGCTTAACTATCAGTGGTTTCCAGCGTTTGGGAGTGCCGACACTGCGGAAGGGTTGAGGACTAATCGTCAGGCGCATAGTGCTCAGAGCCTCCGATCGTCGATGATTTTCTATTGTCGCAGAAGCCGTAGTCAGTCTACTACCCGCCATTGCGGATATTTAGTGGATTATCTGCCCGATGCTTAGCGTTTTTTGCTTTCGACTGCCGGTAGGGTTTTCCTGGCGATTTTGGTGGGCTTTTACTCTATTTTATGGAATGACGAATATTTCCCGTGGGTGCTGGTCGAGTCAGGGTTTTTTCTGAGAGGAAGAGCGCAGTTTGGGGTTTGGTGTTTTGAGGAGTGGCGGTTACATAGTTTTGGTTCATGCTTTCATCAGACGGTTTCGAGTTAGTCCAGATGCGGCCTGGATTGAGATAAAGAGTCTGTTCTATTGGGATTGTGTTTTTAGATGGACAGCGGGCTTAGGGGATTTTCAGACCCAGCTTGCAGGATTTTCTTTGCCTTATCTTTTCATGCATTAATATTGTTATAATTCATTTTACAGAATGCATGTATTGATACAGTTTGTGTTACTTTGTTAAACGCTAAATGGTCTAAAAATCTGCTATGTTCATGACAGGGTGATTGATGCAAAGAAGATATGTCTAAAAGACAAAGCAGAAGGGAGGCAGCAAGGAAAGAAGAGGCCGAAGCATAAAGAAGCAGAGATAGAAAAAGGAAGGAGAAAGTGAAGGTCTGAGATCAACAAGGTTTAAAAAAGACCAGCGGATTCGATAGCAGCAGAGGCCCAGGCTTGGGAAAAGTTCATCAGCGACCAAGCTGGTCTCCCTTTATAAAAGTGCTATTAAATTCTAATTTAATGTAACGTATTGACAGCACTCACTAAAAGACAAAATTGTGGGATTGAACGGTTGGGGGAGCCCAAAGGTCACCGGGGGGGCAACCCAAAGGTTTTGTTGTTTTGTATAAATATAGGAGTTAGATGTAATAAAGGACTTTTTCCCAGATAGATTTGTGAGAGCATGTTGTAAGAATAACTATTTCCTTTTGCAATAAAGAATTACAAGTTTCCTGTTGTAGAAAGCTTGGTGGAATGTTTCAAATGTTGTGCTATGGATCTGTTGAATGTGAACTATTACGTTTTCAGCTATATGTCCATTAACTGTGAGATCGTTCTAACTCTTTGAGCTTATGTTCATGTTATGAATGCACTCTAGTTTATTCTATGAAATTTCCACTGTGAGTAATGAAGGCTTTTCATAAACAATAAGCTATCATGTTGTTCATTCTTCTATTAATGTTCATGTGTTCTGAAATAAGTAACAGCTATTTGTGATATTTCTTAATGCATGCGCAGAAATACATTACTCATTGATAATGATAATTTTACTCCCTAGGGATATGTTAGATAGTTAGTTTAGTTTTCTTGTTGTGTGTGATTTAGATGTGAGAGAGTTAAGACGAGAAGTAAGAACCTGCGCATCACATTGTGACCGCTCCTCGTATTCTCTATCAATCTGCATTTTTAGATAGGCACTTGCACATCATACTTAAACATAAAAAACTAAAAAAAATACACACAATGGACCGGGCCGTAACTGGTAAAACCTTTAATTTTGTTACTTGACCTATGGTAGCCAGACCGTAAACCGGACAGATTCCCCATACCAAACAGTAGCGAGCTAGTTGGGAACGTTTATTGGGGAGAATCCCTAACTGTTCTTACCTGCGATTTTCCAAGCCTCAACACCTTCTTAAGGTATAGTCACTGACTCACCAAGTATTAGAGGGGAAGAGTTGGATTATTGAGGAAATGGAAATGCTACACTTGCATAATGCAACTCAGAAAAGCTAGAAGGTGTTTGCGCATCTGCCATCTGAAATTTGTGCTCATGAAGTTGAGGAAATAGGTATGCTATCTAGTTCTTTATTCTCTGCTCTATATTGCTACCACATTTTCCTTGTGGAATTAATTTTTGCTGCAACACTTTTCTTCACATGGAATATGGCAGTTCTAGCTGATGTAGAGTTGGGGCTTCATTAGCCATGTATATAAAATATGGTGTGCATAGTATGCTATCTGATTTGTTTTCAACTGTCCTTCTTTCGGTGTTTCAAATCATGCCTGGTTTTCCAAAGAAAAAGGGAAAAAAACAGCCTCATCCTATACTCTATGGCCCCATGAATATGCTTATATCCAATGTTGTTGGGGATCATGTAGATCTCCCAGTGCGAGCACTGCAACATCACCCTGGGAAGTGAATAAACATTATGAATTGGCATCACAGTATATCCTAACCATTTATCCTTGTGGATACTTATTCGCTTGATGGAAGAAGGAACTTTTCTCAATCCATGGTGGATAGGATCCATGTGAAGCACCAACTATTGGGTTGATCATTCTCTTTTGATTCTCCTTATTGCTCCACTTATAAATGGCTCTAGGATGATCATGCTTATCTACTATATCCTTGGCATCCACCCTAAGATAATTGTTGTTGATAGGTATCATATAGTGGTACACTTACGATTGCTAGGGAATAGTGATTTTTGCAATCCCATTAAGCCAATTTCTTAAGTTTTGTTCAAAATTCCTAGAAAAAGTTTATGGATTTCATAACCTGCTTGATCATATATTGTGAACTTATACAATCTATCATCCTTTGCCGACCATTAGATACTCAAAGTTGTGTATTGATCATTTTTACCATTATAGATGACTCTGTAAGTTAGGTTCCCAAATTCTTGAAGGGTGATAGTTCAATGGAAGAGCGCCTGCCTTACAAGCAGGAGGTTGGTGGTTCGATTCCTCCATGCCCTAATGATATTATAATATTGCTTAAAAACAACTAAATTAGTGACCAAAAAATGAGAGATGCGAAACTAGGCATTAAAAAGGATGCAACACATGGCGCTAATGATGAAGCCAAACATGGCGTTGATATGGTAGCAAATTAAGACGTGAAACTAGGCATTAAAAAGGATGCAACACGAGGCGATAATGATGAAGCCAAACATGGCGTTGATATGGTAGCAAAATAAGACGTTACTTTGGATGCAAAACATGACGCTACATAGGAAGCAAAACATGGTGCAACAATAGAATAAATATTTGGCATCATTTTGGTAGCAAAACACGATGCAAAAAAGGAAGCAAAAAACGGTGCAAATTTGGAAGCGAAAATTGGCACCTATTTGGAAATAAAACATGGTACAAAATGGGATGCTAAAGTGGTAGCAAAAATGGATGCAATATTGGACGCTGATTTCGACGCTAACATGGTGCTATTAAGGATGCAAATATGGCGCTAACGGGGATGTCATTTAAGAAGCAAAAGCGGACACTCGCTAGGAACCAAACTAGGATGTTATGTAGGAAGCAAACCTTGACGTTGTTTAGGAAGCAAAGTTGGACGCTATTCTGGAAGAAAAAAATTGACGTTATTTTAGACGTCATAAAGGATGCTATCTAGAAAGCAAAAAAAGACGTTTTTTGAGACGCTTTAAGTTTTGTCCATGACGCGTCCTATTTAGCATCTAGTTTAACCACTCAATGTAAAAAAAAATACACTAAAAATTGACGCTAAATGGGACGCTAATTCCAGGATTTGTTGTAGTGTTTATTGCATGCAAAACTTCCTTTTGCCCTTTGGCTAGATCATGCAATGCGTTCAGCAAGCTACGAAACTTCATCCAGACTTCGTCCTCTACGAAACTGCATCCAGATAATTATTGACTTGCAAAAGACTCAAGCATTAATGCTCATCAAACAGCTCTTCTGGAAGATCATTTACTTGTATGTCAGAGAACAATTCTTCAAAATCCTGTTTAACTTTCTTTCTCCATAAAGGATAAGGTGGAAGACCCTTCAGAATCACTCTATAAGGTAACTCCAATGGCAGATCAGGAGACTGCCTCATTTCTTCATATAGATTTATAGCCTCCGAAGGTGACTCGTGATCTAAGAATGTCTGTATAATATCAGCATATGTATGCTGATCTACGTGTATATTCTCAGCCTTCATATCTTTCCAGACCTGCATTGCCTCTTCCCCCATTTTATTTCTGGCCAATGTAATAAGCATATCCTTGTATAAGAACATGTCTGGTTTGTACCAAATCTCTTTGCGAACAACATCAAAGGTCTGCCAAACAAACTTTCACATCAATATCTAAAGAAACTAAGCCACAGCAGAGACAAATAAATACCCATACCAAAACCATTCAACCTAAGTCTCTGTTATGCTATGCCCCAGTAGTTATTCATTAGACTGCCATAAAATGGGCTGAAATACTAAGGGCATCTTCATATCAAGAATTCCATTGATCTAGACCAAAAAAAATCATACTTATGTGGGTTGGGTAAACAGTCCCATCATCACTCACCCTTATAGCATGTCTATCTGCCAGACAAATTTTGGTTTCTAGATCTGAGGTTTGAAAGCGTGTATTATTTTTAACAGTAAAAACAAGAGAAAAATATTCCTATATATACTCTGTACACAGTATGGAAGTAGCTTGTGCAGATGTTGCAAGGGAGGCTATAGGTTTGAGCCTTGAGGTGTAAGAAATACAGTCCAGCATGCATTCCTTTAGCAAAAATGCACAATCACTACCTGCCTGTGAGCCTATATAAGCAGATACAGAGAAACACAACATCTCATACAATGAGAGGAAAGCTTGGGTTCAAATTTCATGTGCAGACCCAACAAAGAAATCTCATTGACTAATTCAAATATAGTTATACTGATGGTGACATGGGCTGTGTTGATATATTGAAATCCCATTGCAAATTTCTAGCAATGTGCTGGGCCCTGTGCCTCTGATTAGATAACAGCTACCAATTCACATACCACAGACAAACTCCAGTAAAGAAATCCAATTGATTAATCAAAAGGACTACAACACCATGGCTGACAAGATATAATAATAATCTTTTTCCTTGTGAGATGAAGGGTAGTTGGAATTAGATAGGCACTCAAAGCTCGAAATAATAAATAATATATATCATCATGTTCTTCGCTTGGTGCACATCTTTTCCTATGATATTAAAGGCACCAGTTTAAATTAGTGTAACACAGGTATGCTTACCCAACCCGTGGGAACACATTACAGACGGATACTCCATACTGGGGACATTGAGTATGTCCATTGTCAAGTACTTCAGGGTATGCCAGTCGGTAGACCAAAGTACCCAAAATTTGTGTCCCCTATGTTTGGGTACACACAGAGGTACTCTGTGCTTGCAATGGGATACACAGAAGTAGCCACCCATGGTGGTTGTTTTTAAGGATAAGAATTTTTTTAAGAAGCCCTAAAACCTAATTACTAATTTTTCATCCTTTTCTACTTCGTATAAACCTTCAACAAACCTAAGAAGAAATCACAATGATCATTTGCATCATTTTTCTGTTGTTTGTGTCACGTCCCCATGCCTCCGACAGGCGAAGAGGACGCGACCCATCCTTTATTCACCCGGGCTAAGAGCCCCATGGACATATGCATACATAAAATTTGCTGAAACAAAATGCTTAACAAAGACTTTGAACTAACACATGCACATATGCAGTTACTCATCATACACAGCGGAAACCAACAGCATTCAGTCATGCATGCATTTATCATGTTCATCATATCATTAACAGAAAAGATAGTTGTAGAAGTAAAATGGAACGATCACTTATCTTATGATGAACTCGATCCGCAACCAACTACGTCGCTGCAACGTTCCACCCAACCATAGGCCAGTGTGCTCCTCAATCTCTCAGCAACGCTGCCACCCCCGAGCTGGGCATGATTCTCCAAGGAATAAGGGAACTAGCAGGCTTACACATAGCCAAGGATACACAAAACACACAGCCAAGCCAACAGAGTTGGGTTTATCAGGCCATTAAGGAGTTGGACAAGGCAAATTGCTAAGCTGGTGAGCTCACTACAGAGCCAAGAGCACCTACACCAGAACTAGCCTGACCTCTAAGACACCCAAACACACCCAACACAAGGAATCAGTCCCTTCTCTGCTACACAGTCCCTCAGGCCCTGCATTCCCTTCCAGTGCTATTCAGGGGTGATGGAGAAGAAGGCCAGCCCTCTAGCTCTGTCTGTGTGGTTTCTAGCCACCAGGTTTATCAAGCAAAACTAAGCCCACATCCCTGCTCCCAACACAGTCCTAAGACCAACCATTGCACTCCGGCAATTAATTTAGCTATCACAGCTTAAGCAGGGAAAACAAATTCCTGAGTCATTCTTGGCCCTATCGTGGCCAAAATGACTCTCACGCGAATTTACAACAGCTCCCAAACGTAACAGCAATTACATTCACAACATGGGGAAGACTACAGCCCCGAAGTTTATCAGTGAGCACCACTCACAACAGGGGAAAACAACAACTCGCCCTTGGCAACAAAGTCACCAGTAACACACACATAAACCACGCAGGGGAAGAGAAAAATACCGACTTTCAGCTGTGCACGAAATGGGTAGACTCCTGTGCGTGAAAAAATTGAGCAGACAACGGTTCCTGCAAGAGGACGAACAGCTCCCAGCCTGTGCGTGGTTGAACAGACAATGGAGAGGACGCGGATTGGAGTGCATGAGCGTTTTTGCACATTCGTGGGGAGAGTAAAATCCCTGCGTGTGGATGAGCAACGTGAGGAAGGAACAGACTGTGGAGGTGAACAGCAAAATCGTGAGGTCTACGTAATGAAGAAAATGGGAGGTCCACGTGAATGATGAGGACGAATTGAATGAAGGGCGTAGGCTAGGACTAGCAGTCCTGCCACCCCACTCCCAAAACAATAACTGTCTTAACTTCCCCCAGCTACCAGCAGAAATTCTTAATGATAGAGGTTGGAATAAAGCAAGGAAAAGAATACACATGGGTATTTTTCTCTCATTGGCCAAGGTTTGACTAATTTCCCCCACACCCTTATCCTTGTGAAAATCATGCCCCTTTCGATTTTAGTTACCACGACCGTAGTTGGTTGTGTTCATTTTAATTATAGATGCATATTTACATGAGGATAACTCAAAACGTATGCCACATGCCCCGATATACAATCGGTGACAAATTTAAATCCCGAAACATAGCATAACTGATCAATGGTGGGGCCTTGGCCTTTAGCTCCACACCATGATTATTTACAATATTTACATCATATACATCTAATGCAACGGGGTCAAAACCGGGGCGTTACAGTTTGGCAATAATTTAGTGTTGGGTAGGATTTTTTTAAGCAAAAAGAAATTTACATCTCATTTTTTTGGATCCTTCCTAGTGCTTAATAAGTCTAGTTTCTCAAGTGAAGATGAATCTACACTGATATTTATATATTTAAGACAAAGTTCTTTTATATATATATATATATATCCTATAAACTGTAAAAGGAATCTCTAAAAGTATTGAGGTACTTGTCTCCACACATACCAAAATCTTCTTCGTATAACATAAGGTTTAAATCCCATAAGCATGCACAATGCACACAGAACTACAACCAAAAAAACAAGACAGGAAAAACATGATACTGATAAGATTTATCAGTATCAGAAACGAGAAAGGAAAAACATGATACAAGATTTATCACTATCAGTTAGACAATGCCCTTGTCCTATGACAATAAAGACATAGGTTGGAGACCCAAAAGAGCAACACCCACCAACGAGAAGAAAAAAAAGAGACAAGAAAGAGAAAAAGGATACTCTTACCTTGTCGTCTTTTTTTCTCGGTCGTACCTTCTACGAAGTCGAAAAAGAACAGCCGACACACAAAACAGAAGTCAGTGATCCCATGAATTCCCCTTTCTCTCGACTGAAAGTATTCAAAGAGGAGTGAAAATTTGGCACGAGCGCTAGAGTGTAATGTTTGATGCAGCAAATCGGATAACAAAAGGGATTGTCAAACTACTAAGCCGTAGGCTCTTCAGCCAGCCGTATTATGATATTGGGGACTGAAAACATCCCCGTTATCCCACTGGGGGTGGAAAAAGGCCTCCTAAATAGTAGGGCTCATCATTTTACAAGGAGTTTTGTTTTTCCCCTTCCAGCAGTTTCACTCCTTCAACGAGCTGATTTGAAGAGGGACCAACCCAACAGGAACACTATGAGTAATATCTAAACTGACGGACCATGATGACCAAAGATTCATTACTGTCCAGTGCAGACCTCTCAAGGCACAATGAGAACATAAGTGCCTCATAAGCATGGAGTTAGGTTTTAACCCTGCAATTTTGGAGCTCAAGTCAAAATAAAAAAGCCTTCATGGTACCACCTGCCCTGACAGGCTCCATGATCTCCAGGGGTAAATGTTAAGCCTAATTGTGACAATGGGATCACAAGGTAAACGTCATTATATTAAGAAGGACAAACCAAATCCAAGGCCCTCCAACATAACCAAATTCCCACTCCCCTCTTTTCAGTTTCTCAAGTGCTATCATTTTCATTCAAGAACATGGCAAAGTCCATTCTTCTGGTAAAATTGGAAAGGACATTGTTTAACATTACCGAAGGCAATAACATTAACACAGGATTCCAGACTAGTAGAAGGGTACAAATATATTTAAAAAAAACTGTAACAACTATACATCCATTAAGATTGAAATGCATGACCTTTAGGGCTAGAAAGATCTCGTCCTGCCGCTGGAACTCTGCAAGCACTGCAAGAAGATCGGACTTCAAGAGTCTGGCCACATGGGCTTTCATAAATTTCTTAACACGTTCACTGTCCTTCTTAAATCTCTTCAATTCCTTCACCACGAGCAATCCTTCCTTGCTCATTATTTTCTTTTTACCTCTCCACAAGGAAAGTGCCGGAATACCAGAAGATGATGAGAATGGTCTGCATAGTTGAGCATTTGACCTGCTTCTTTCCAATACCTCTTTGGAAGTTTTTCTCGAGTGTTATCATTGAAAATTTGCTCATGATTGATACCCAAGTACAAGTAACGTGGAAGGCTCCTTGCAGATAGATAGTCTCTTTAATCCAACAACCCTCTTAAATAGAGTCCCATGCACTTTTAAGGTTTGCATGTCACTTTTAGGGATTTATGTTTTACTTTTGCATGCATGCAATTCTAATTTGATGTTGACTTTTAAGTCTAAAAAATAAGGCTTCGTTTATCCAACTAATGACTTTAACACTGAATGAATGTCCTGATCTGCTCTAAGTATCAAATGCCCTCAGTCAATTCCCTCTCATGCAGTACCCGCTCGAACCTATGGGAATTAAGTAGGTTAGCAAGTGTTATGGGTGCTTAATTAGAGGGGGACATTACAATTAAGCTCTGAGTTTGGGGATATAACTAAAGCAGCCGCGATGGAGATGGATAGTTAGCTCTCATACTTCGAGAAGAGAAAAAAAGAGATAGATCTGAATTTGGGAGTCTATCTTATGTGAAGGGATTCGGTGGTAAAAACATTATTGTGATTTCGGGAGTGTGTCTGTTGATGGAGTTGTAGTGAAGAGATATTTTGGGTTACGGTCTGAGGTAGTCGCACCAGCTTAAAGATTGAGGTAAAGATGTGAATTTCGGGTGATTGAGGTAGGTGCAGCAGCCTGTCAATGCAATATCTTTTGTATTTCTTTCTATCTCTGATCTTAGGGCCTGAAGAGTTTGGGTGATACTGGAGCAGGTCTGATGTTTTTTTGAACATATAGTTGAGATAGTCGCAGGAAAAAAAAGAGCAAGTTGTGATGAGTATTAAAGTTGAACAAAGATTGATATGGCTTGAAGACAAATTAAACTTGACAAGTAAAGGACATTGAATACATGAACTCACCTACTTGACATCTGGTGATTTGGCAGCAGCTTGAAATGTATCTAACCAGTGAACAGCAGAGCTAAAGTTGACAAGTTGAATAGACATGACAGTGGATAAGATAAGGGTTGTTCTGGAGCAAATTCAGTTGTTGACAAGTGACCAGCTACAGTTGATGTGACGAAATTCATTTGAAATTGCAAGTTGGGTCTTGCAACCCCATTTCTCAGTTGGATCTGAGAGATAACCACGTTGGGTCTTAGAATAAGAGTTGGTGCTCTTGAGTCAGTTGAAGCTGATACAAACCCTCGATTGTCGTTGTTCAATGTAACCAATATCAAAGTTAGATATAATAAAGTTTCCAATACTTATCTTGTTGTGTATCTCTTATGAAGTATGATGTTTAATTGATTGTTTGTTAATGTTGATGCATTTGGAAATAAGCAATTGATTATCTCTACTTAAGTTTGAAAAGTGAAATTGGTAAACAATAGGACCACATTGATTCACCTCCCCCCCCTCAATGTGGTGGTGTGTCCAACAATTGGTATCAGAGTCAGTCTTCAGTACAAGCCTAACAAGCTTAAAGAAGATTAGTGGACACACAACGGAAGCACAAACAAAGATCTGAAGCAATGAAGTTCCAATTTTTGATGTGGCATATTATTTTGATTGGAGAAGCAAGATGAAGGAATTCTTGAAGAAATTTGGTGTATCGAAGATTGTAGTCAATCCACCTATTCGATCCAACAAGAAGGCAAAGCCAGTTGCAGAGAAAGATGCTGAGAAGGACAATGCCATTGCCATAAAGTTTCTGATGGATGGACTCTCAAAAATTGTCAAAGAAAGCATAGGGGAACATACTTCAGCTAAAGATCTCTGGTTCAAACTGGAAAGTGAATACCAAAGGGGAAGACAAGATAGTGAAAAGGCACATGATCAAGGAACTGAGATTAAACACATTGAAGAAGATGCAAAGCAAGAATAAATGGAAGAGCAAGCTTCAGACATCAGTAAAGGTAAGGACTACATTAGTAGTGATTGTGATAATGTTGTAAGTGACCTTAAAGATGCTAAGAAAAATATCCTAGCACTCATTCTTAAGAACATTGATTTTTCATTCAAATCAAGTATTAAAAGGAAGATTCTTGAGTCCATCGAAGAATACCATGAGAAGTCAATAGATTTGTATAAGAAACTCAATCTTAAGATGACAAGTTTGTTGGATGAACTAGAAGACAAAAGTAATGAAATTGAAAGATTAAAGATTGATTGATAAAGATTGATCTTATCAATCAAAGAGAGGCTAGTGATGACACAAAAGATATTAAAGAAACAAGAAGGGTCAATATTGATTTAAAGACTAGACTTGAAGAAGCCAAAAGGATGGAAGAGATCTTGAGAAATCAGTTGGATGAAAAAGAAGAGACCAGTCAGAAGCTTGAGATGGAAGTGGTTGATCTAAGGAAGAAAAATGAAAAGTCAAGTGACTTTGTCAAGTTCAAAAACAGTTCAGCTATCTTGAATGAAATATTGGACAGCCAAAGGTCTCCATTTGACAAATCTAGGCTTGGGTACAACAAGGAAGCTCAAAATCATGGAGACACTTCTAAGACTCATGAGAAGACATAAACAAGCTCATCATCCCCCAAAAGTGAAAAACAAGTTGCCTTTCATATGCCTGCACATGACAACAAAAATCTTGGAAGTCCAAGAATACATCAAAAACTTGGATTTACTCCTCAAAGCAATTTAAGAAGGGAAACAACTCCAAGATGGAACCAAGTCCAAGGTATGAAAATGGCTTTAAGGGTTACTGTTTTTCTTGTTCTAAATTTGGTCATAAGGCTGTGGATTGCAGACCTTATGGTAGAAGAAGTGGTGGAAGACCAAATGACAAAATTACATGCTGGACTTGTGACCGTTTTTGGACACATTGCTGCAAATTGTCACACAATGAAGTGTTATAACTGCCATGGCTTTGGTCATAAAGCTCAAGTTTGTGCGAGCCCTAAAAGGCAACCCCTGAGGAATCCTTCATATACTTCTGCAAGGAAAGACAATGACTCTTGGAAGATGAATAATACATGAAGACTTGAAGACCAAAGGACAAGTGATCACAGTCAAAGTCACTCTAAGGTATGGATGAAAAAGAATATCATGTTAAATTTAGATGAAATAGATCAATGCAGGGAAGATGGCTGCCATATGGCAGACCATGACTGAGGTCCTTAAAAAGCTCAGTTCACCTTGAGTTCATGATATTTGGAGGATGAACTCAAAAGAAAATGAAGGCTACTCCAAACAAGGAATCAGGTCCTAGGATCGAATTGCCATCATCGATAGAAGGCTAGCAAGGCAAGGTTGAAGCTTGAGAATCAAAGGTAATACAAATTTGGTTTATATGACTCAAAAGGGATTATGGTTGATAGGGGGAGCAAATGAAGTAAAGGAGAAGTGTGAGGTTGCCATTCATGCTTGCTTATCTTTTATGAATTTACTACATGACTGTAAATTGTCCGCTTATGGAGAAAGAATGGCTAGGAGAGATGCCTAGTTCACATGCCCGCCATGCATGACTATATGCATGCCAATCATTGAAAAGAAATGTTGCCTTTGAATGGATAAATGATTACAAGACAAAAGTAAAATGACCACCTGGCTATAGAGGAAATGTGGTGGAGATGCTGCAGCAAAGAATTGTAAAGGAAGAATGCCCGCGACGAATAGAGTCAGAGAATGCATGCACCAGTTTATACAAGGCTGTCAAATGCCCGCATCAAAAGGTGCCTGCATTAGAATGCCCGCCAATCTGAGTAAAAAAACATTGGGACAGTTGATAAAATATTTACAAGGCATCCAAAACCACCTTAAGCTCACAAATCTAGGTTCCTCCGAGTTTAGTGATGAAGATCAATTCTTTTGAGAATTGCCGGCAGTATATTATTTGTTTTGTACTTTGAGGCAGTCACAGACTTAAGAAGTTGGAATAACTCATGGCATCCAAAGAAGATATCAACTTCTTGCAGTCATCTTTGTAATATATTATTGCAGCACTTAATGAGAGTGTCTCGAAACTATTTGATGGCTTAATACAGCATTCAAATGAACAGAAATAAGACTTGCAAATATGCTCGCAGGGCCTCCAGAATGCACGCAAGGAGGGAGATAATGAATACAGTTCAAGTGAAAATGCCCGCAGGGAGTACATAAATGCCCGCAGATATCCTATAAATGCCCGCCACTGTCTGCAACTGCCTTCCTGACAATTAATCATGTGTACAACACAAAGACAATGCCCGCCAAGATGCCTACAGCTATTGAATGTGTGAGGCTATTACTAAACATTGGAACTGTTTGTAAAAACTGATGTGCTAAGCACATTGTGAAAAAAGAAGAAATCTGAAGACTGCTATATTGAAAGACACTCAGTGAAGAGTTCAAGTGCTAGCTGAGGGCTGACTGCAGAGCTAGTGAACTGCATTATGGACAAACTGGGCACACTTTTCAAGGTCAAACTTTGAAGCTTGTTTAGGCACAGATCTGAAATTGTTTGTTTGAAAAGAGGACTGTCCTTAGCACCATTTTCAAGGATACTTTTGCAGAGTTTAAGGACTCTTTGAAGCAGATTTGAAGGTTCCATGAAAATCGCTTAAGCAGATTTGAAGGTTCCGTGAAAATCGCTTGGGTTTTGATTGTTGACTTTCAGGATAGAATTGAACAAAGCATACAAAAGCAGATTTGAATTGAATTTTAAACAGAGAAGGCCTATGTGACAGGGTGAGTAAATCTTTCAGCAGGACCTTAGAAAGGTACTCAAAGTCAGAATTATCCTTGTTAGAGGGCGCTTGAAAGTTTCAGCAGCATTATATCAGACAGTGAGCAGTGAGTGATATTTGTCTAAGAAAGATGGAAAATAATCATTTCATAGGAAGTAACTAGCCTTCATGCAAGGGGAAGAGTATTCATTTTTATTTTTTTTGCATTGTGAAGCTTTGATAAACATGTTGACCCTTTGTCATTAATGTCAAAGGGGGAGAGAACTTTTAAGGTGGTTGCCATCAATGACAAAGGGGGAGATTGATGAGCAAGGTTGTCATTGATGATAAACCATTAATGACAAAGGTAAACAAAGGTAGACAAAGGATGATGATATGGCACATCCAAGGCATGATATGGACAAGGCATGATATGGGCATTAGATGACATTGCAAAAAGAGTATGGCAAGGAAGACATGGTAGATTGGGTAGTGTAGCCTAGATGGGCATTGGAAGCCAAATGACCCATTCTGTGGTCATTTGAGGGTTGATGAGATCATGGGCTTGATGATGTGATGATACAACATTGATGATATCAACAATGATAAGGTGGCAAAGGTTGATGTCAATATGAAGTAGCAGGGTCCTTTGATGTTCTTCTAGTGCTGTGGTAGATTGTGATGCCAGAAGGGTCAAAGAACATGCCCACAAGTTTTGTACCCAAGTTTTGGTTTCAATACTAGTTTTGGTACTAGGAACCAAGAAAGTGGCAAGTATGGAGATATCAAATCCTAACATTTGAAGATTCACCATCTATCAAGCTCATGCCCACAAGTTTTTTACCCAAGTTTTGGTTTCAATACTAGTTTTGGTACTAGGAACCAAGAAAGTGGCAAGTATGGAGATATCAAATCCTAACATTTGAAGATTCACCATCTATCAAGCTCAATGACCATACATGTGGTCATTCAACATGATGTGGAATCGTTAGAATTCTATTAGGCTCCTCTTGATCAACCTCGGTCATTCGAATTCCATTTGGCTCCTCTTGATCAACCTCGGTCCACCTCGGTCGTTTGAATTCTATTTGGCTCCTCTTGATCAACCTCAGTCCACATATGTTTGACATGGATATTAATTCATCATATCTCGCCTAGGTATCAACATTTGTTTATTGGTCAGAAATTGTTCCACAAGCTCATAATTTGGTAAAATGAATTAGTGATTGCATCCCCTTGGCGGCACATTGGGTTCTCACGATAGATTATTTGTGAAGAAAGGTGTTGAACTTTTCTCTTGAAATTTGTGCGAAGACTGTGTTTGAGATTACTTTAAACAAAAACCTCCATTGCCACATCGGGCTCATGAAATCACGGATTTTCCAAGCTAAAAGTTTCAATGCTTACCTTGCACATCAAGTCCACATAAGTCGAGTTGTTGAGATATGATTTGTATATAAAGAGGAAGTGATTAAAGTCCACATAAGTCGAGTTGTTGAGATATGATTTGTATATAAAGAGGAAGTGATTTTTTTTAATAAGGTGGAATCTGGTGGATGTATTAAGCTCTGAGTTCGGGGATATAACTAAAGCAGCCGCGGTGGAGATGGATAGTTAGCTCTCAGATTTCAGGAAGAAAAAAAAAGAGACAGATCTGAATTTGGGAGTCTATCTTATGTGAAGGGATTCGGTGGTAAAAACATTACTGTGATCTCGGGAGTGTGTCTGCTGATGGTCCTACAATGAAGAGATATGAAGAGAGATGTGAAGAGATATTATGGGTTACAGTCTGAGGTAGTCGCACCAGCTTAAAGATTGAGGTAAAGATGTGAATTTCGGGTGATTGAGGTAGCTTCAGCAGCCTGGCAGTGCAATATCTTTTGTATTTCCTTTTATCTCTGATCTTAGGGCCTGAAGAGATTCGGTGATACTAGAGCAGCTCTGATTTTTTTTTGAACATATAGCTGAGACAGTCGCAAGAAAAAGAAGAGCAGGCTGTGATGAGTATTAAAGTTGAACAGAAACTGATATGGCTTTAAGACATCAACTGAACTTGACAAGTAAAGGGCATTGAAGACATGAACTCACCTATATGACATCTGATGATTTGGCAGCAGCTTGAAATGTATCTAACCAGTGAACAGCAGAGCTAAAGTTGACAAGTTGAATAGACATGACAGTGGATAAGATAAGGGTTGTTGTTATGGAGCAAATTCAGTTGCCAACAAGTGACCAGCTACAGTCGATGTGACAGAATTCATTTGAAATTGCAAGTTGGGTCTTGCAACCCCATTTGTCAGTTGGATCTGAGAGATAACCAAGCTGGGTCTTGGAATAAGAGTTGGTGCTCTTGAGTCAGTTGAAGCTGATGTAAACTCTCGGTTGTCGTTATTCATTGTAACCAATATCAAAGTTACATATAATAAAGATTCCAATACTTATCTTGCTGTGTATCTCTTATGAAGTACGAAGTATGATGTTTAATTAATTGTTTGTTAATGTTTATGCATTTGGAAATAAGCAATTGATTATCTCTACTTAAGTTTGAAAAGTGAAATTGGTAAACAGTAGGACAACACTGATTCACCCCCTCTCAGTGTGGTGATGTGTCACCTTCAACATAAATATGAGATATACATTCAGAAAAAGTATTTTCAAATGACCAAGCATTCAGATGTGTTAATAATGAAGCAAATACCAGGCTTCGAAGATTGGGTTTGCAAGATATTTCCAATGTTCCCCCAAGTTTCCGGGACGGGGGGACGCAGGAGCAGGGAAACGCACATTCAGGACGCGTGGAGACCACCCCCAAATTTAGGGATATTTGGGGGGGGGCGTGGGGACGTCTCTAAAATTATAAAAATTAAATTAAATATCAAAAATAATAATTCATTTGATATATATTAATGATTGTGCAATGTAAATACTAAATATATCAGTTTATTTTCTAAGTAGTACCAAGTAGGAATTGTAAAATGTGAAAATAATGGGAAAACATTAAAAAAAAATTCACAAGGGCATGGTCGGGGAGGGAAAGTTTCGCCCAGGAGTCCCCAAGTCCCTGGGACGCAGGAAACGTGGAAACGCGTCCCCAACCCTGCGGGACGTGTCCCCTTGGAACACTGGACATTTCCCCTCTTTACAACAAAGGAAACACATCCTTTATTTGTGGTTACCCACATTTGTATTACTTGTTAAATTTTGGCAAATTTATAACCACTGTTTTTAACCCTACCCGGTCTCAAGCCTTTTGGCTACTCTACATTCAGTTTAATGCCCAACCCAGAATGCACAAATTTAAACTTTAAATTTGACTGACATGAAACACTTGGAATTAAAAATTATTTTTCCCAATTTCTCAACCAACTCAGAAAATTAAATGTCATGCACATAAAATCAACACACAGAAATGACCAACAGTCCAGGCAAAACCCCAACCTCCGAAGAAAACCTGTGCAAGAGAATTCTTCTTATTAAACTTCAGAAATTAATTACAAACAACTTGTACTTATCTTTGCTTTCCATCTCGAAAAGCGTGCCCACAAATCCGCCTTGAAATGCGTGCCCACAGCTGCTGTACGGCCAGCATTAAATGACCAGCAACCTGCCTCGAATTCTGTGCCTGTACGGTCTGCAATAAATGTTGATCAAACACCTAAAATTCCGTGCCCTCCTGCTGCTGTACGGCTGTCATAAATGCTGGTACGACCTGCCTTAATTTCTGCTGTACGGCCTCCTTTAAAGGCTGCAATAAATGCTGAGTGCTCCCTTGGAAATCGTGCCCTTACTCAGTCAATTTCTCTCTCAGAAATTAATCAAGGGTTTGATGCTCTTCCCTTGGAAAACTCGGCCTCCTCTTGCTCTCTCTTCTCCTCTCCTCAAAATCCCAATGAGTGAAGTGAATAAAAAAAATTCCATTTGCCTTGCCCTTTGCGTTTTTGTTCATGGTAACCAACTTTCCAAATCAATGGCTAAGATGGATTTAGATCAATGGCTCTCATTTAATGCTCCATTATGATTTAATAAATGACATTAATATGCACTTAAGTCATTCATTAAATTAACTTTATGAGAGACCCTCATTAATTAAAAAAACCCATTCACTTTTCCATTAAAGTGAAACTTAGGATATAACGACAACTTAACTTTATCATAAAGTCACTTTTGAATTATAAAGTACTTCTCACTTTATGAACTTTAATCATAAAGTCACTTTACAAACATAAAGTAAATCTCACTTTATGACATTTAATGATTAAATAAAGTCACTTTGCAAACATAAAGTACATCACACTTTATTAATCATTAATGACAAGGGGTCCATTATTTAAGTGACCTTGTCCACCCCAAGGCAATACCAGGTGAGCAATCACTTTGCTAGGTAACATTTCAACACTCCCTCTTACCAAGGAAAGTGTTCTTCACCACTCTCATCTTATCCCTAAAATAAATATGCTTCCCTCTACTCAAGGATTTGGTAAGAATGTCTGCCACCTGCTCATCGGTAGAAATGTACCTCAACAGGACTGCTCCTCTCTGAACATAATCACGAATGAAATGATACCTAATCTCAATGTGCTTGGACCTGTCATGAAACACTAGATTCTCAGAGAGCCTGATGCAACTCTGATTATCACAATGTATCAATGTGGGCCCCATCTGCTGACCAAATATATCCACCATCAACTTGCGAAGCCACAAGGCCTCACAACTAGCCTGACTGGCTGCCATGTACTCTGCCTCAGCTAAACTCAATGCCACAGACTTCTGTTTTCGATTGAACCAAGATACAATACCTGAGCCCAAACTGAAACAACAACCGGAAGTGCTCTTCCGATCCGAAACATTGCCTGCCCAATCTGAGTCTGTAAATCCAACCAATCCCACTCCATCAAATCTCCTGTAGTCCAGTCCATAATCCACTGTACCTGCCAAATACCGCAAGACATGTTTTGCAGCAATCCAATGCACTCTCCTGGGCTCCACCATGAACTTACTGAGAGTGTTTACTGCAAAACACATATCTAGTCTAGTGTTGACCAAATACATCAATGAACCAATAAGTTGTCGATACAAAGTAGGGTCCACCAACTCTCCCTCAGAAGCATAAAGCTCCTTCAGGTTGGTGGCCATCGGTGTGGACATAGGCCTGCAATCTATCATCTGAAATCTCTTCAGAATCTCTAAAGCATACTTCCCCTGACTCAAGAAAACATGCCCCTCCTCCTGCTGAACCTCCATGCCCAAATACAAATGCATCAACCCCAAATCAGTCATCTCAAACTCTAAAGCCAAGTCTTTCTTGCTTGCTTCGATTATGTCCTCTCCTCCAGTAATGAACAAGTCATCCACATACAACAGAAGGATGAGCAGAACACCACCAACCACAATGTAGTACAGGTTCGGCTCTGCCTCACTCTTCCGAAACCCAATCGAAAGCAAGTAAGAGTCTATCCTAGAATACCAAGCCCGAGGGGCTTGCTTCAGACCATACAAGGCCTTTTTCAGCCTTCACACATGAGACTCTCTCTCATGAATCTCAAAGCCCTGTGGCTGCTCTAAGTAGACCTCCTCCTGTAAAAAACTGTTTATGAAAGTGATTTTCACATCCATCTGATGAATCCTCTAACCCATCTCTGCAACAATGGAAATCACTGCTCTGATCAAAGAAAATCTGGCAACCGATGCAAATGTCTCATCATAGTCAACTCCCTCAACCTGTGAGAACCCTCGTGCAACAAACTGGACCTTGTACTTATCCACGCTGCCATCTGCAGCCTTCTTAACCTTGTAGAGCCACCTGGAAGTCACCACTGACTTCCCCTCTGGTCTCGAAACAATCTCCCACACATCATTCTTCATGATGGAAGTGTACTCTTCCATCATGGCATCTCTCCAAACCTGGTGGGAGTTGGCCTCCTCAAAAGTAGAAGGATCAGAATCAATGGTAGTAGTCAGCATAGCCATATAGCTATAGAATCTCTCTGGTGCCCTGCTCTCCCTGATCTCACTTTTGGGAGGACCCACAGACTGCTCAGCTTCATTCACAAGATCCTTAAGCCAACTTGGCTTTCGTTTCTTGGAAGAAGCTAACTCCTGCATCTGCTACTGCATAACTTCCTCATCAGACTGCTGTTTGCATGAAGAAGTGCATGTACCTGGAGAACCTGAACCTGTCGACCCTGAACCAGTATCAACTGAATCACCTGAAGGTGAACCCTATGAACCTGTCCCTGTAGACTGAGTCCTTGAACTGGATGTACCTGTAACCTGTGACCTAGTCACATCTGAAACCTGACTCGGTGCACCTGTCACCTGTGGAGGTGCAACCTGTTGCTCCCCCAACTCTGATTCAATGGACTTCCTGAAGGCTTTCTCCTCCTCAAATCTGACATCCCTCCTCACAACAACTTTCCTCTGCGAGGGAAGATAGATCCTGAAAGCCTTCAAAGTCTCGTCATATCCAACAAAAATGCCTTTCTCCGCTGTAGGCTCCAACTTCGTCCTCTTCTCAGAAGGGACATGGGAGTATGTAAGGCATCCAAAAATCCAAAAGTGACCTATCTCAGGTCTCTTTCCAATGAACACCTCCTCAAGAGTCTTACACCCCACTGCTCCGTGCAGACTCCTATTCTGCAGATAAACAGCAGTATAGCAAGCCTCGGCCCAAAGAAACAGAGGAAGACTCTGATCATGCAGCATAGCTTTAGCTGCACCCACTATCAAATGGTTCTTCCTCTCTACCACTCCATTCTGCTGTGGAGTGTATGGTACTGTCAACTACCTCCTGATCCCATGCTGTCTGCAATACTCATCAAACTCTTTGGAGGTATACTCACCCCCATTGTTTGATCTGAGTGCCCGAATCTTCCTACCTGTTTGGTTCTCCACAAGAGCTTTGAACTCTTCAAACCATGATAGGATTTCCTGAGATTTTTTACTTCTCAGGAAATAGATCCAGGTCTTCCTGGAATGATCATCAATAAAAATAACATAATACTCATACCTTGACATGGAAGCTGAAGACATGGGCCCGCACAAGTCTGAATGTATCAAGTCCAAACAACCACCTGCTTTGGTGTCACTGCTAGGAAAAGCAGTCTTGGTGTACTTTTCCAAAGCACACCCTCTGCACACTCCACCCTGCTCTGTGCTGAACTGAGGTAGACCTGTCGACATCTCCCTCAACAACCTCAATGCCGGATGATGCAAGTGGCCCATCCTCCTGTGCCACAACTCACAAGTCTCAACACTACTGCTACTGGTGTGGGCTAATGCATACTATGGCTGAAAGAGAAGCTTGTACAATTTCCCACATCTCACTCCAATGGCACATGAAGCGGATGGTCCAGCTGACTTGGGAAAGAGATGAACTTTCCCATCAAGGACATACAACCCATATCCTCTGTCCTCGATCATGGAAACTGAAACAAGGTTCTTCTTTAGCCCTGGGACATAAAGCACATCCCGCAAGATCATGGGCTGCAAGGACTCCCTCTGAAACGTGACAGTCCCTCGCCCAACTGCACTAACTGTAGTGTCATCACCCAACACCACCTCGAGACTCAAGCCAGTCTCAATCATCTCAGTGAACATCTCTCGAACACCTGTCATGTGGCTCGAAGCCCCACTATCAATGTACCACGTGGCAGTAGTGGTTGTAGTACTGAATGAGTGTCCAACCAGTGAACACTGAGCCTGATCAACATCATCATCACCCACCAACTCCCTGCTGGTAAATGATGTACTCTCTGTGCATCCTAAAAATAATGAGAACTCATTCTCAAACCGAGATGAGAACTCATCCATCTCTGCTGAAGCTGCTATATGCTGATGCTTACCTTTCCTCTTCTTGTTCGGACACTGACCTGCATAGTGCCCAAACTTCTTGCAGGCGAAGCACTTGATCTGACTCAAGTCCTTCTTCTGCTCACCTCCACCTGTACTAGGCTTGGTTCCACTCTATGAACCCTTGTGAAACTTCTTCTTCTTCCCCTTTGCTGCCAATGCTACGTTCTCCGCATCCTCCCTGCTGTGAGAAGAACTACCCTGCACATAACCCCTACGAGTCTCCTCCTGCACGAAATCATCCCACAAATGATCCCATGTAGGCATGTGCTCCCTAGCCACCACTGACTCAACAAAGACCATCCATGGCTTTATCACGCCATCCAGTGCTGTCCGAACCAACTCTGCATCCTCCACCTTCACACCCACCGCTCCAAGTTCATCACGAACTTGCGAGACCCTGGTAAGATAAGAAATCATGTTATCTCCCTTGTTCATCTTTGTGTTCTTCAACTTCTCCCTCAACACCATCTTCCTGTTCTCATTTGAACTCTGGTATAAGTTCGTCAAAGACGACCACATCTGATGAGCATGGTCCTTACCTGAAATATGAGGAATGATATGGTCCCTAATAGCATCTAAGATGATCCTTCTTGCTTTCACATCTTTCTTCATGAAGGTTATTTTTAATGTAGCATCAGTTGGAACAGTGACAGGGTTTGTTGCAGTACTGACCACTATGTCCCACAACTCATTCTCCTCGAGAATCAAGGCTATCCTAGCCTTCCATGGACTGAAGTTTGCCACCCCATCTAACCTGTCTTCGACTCTAAGCCCTGACACCATGGCTGCCCTGTTTTACCCAACAACACTAGAAATAGAAGAATTTTTACTGAAACCTGAAACTGACACTTTCAAACCCCAAACCACTGAAAACTTGCAAATCTGATTTTTCTGACCCACACTGAAATTTCTGATTTCTGTTTTGGCTATTGCTCTAATACCATGTTAAATTTCGGTAAATTTATAACCACTGTTTTTAGCCCCACCCGGTCTCAAGCCTTTTGGCTTCTCTGCATTAAGTTCAATGCCCAACCCAGAATGCACAAATTTAAACTTTAAATTTGACTGACATGAAACACTTGGAATTAAAAATTACTTTCCACAATTTCTCAACCAACTCAGAAAATTAATTTTCAGTCATGCATTTAAACTCAGAAAATTAAATGTCATGCACATAAAATCAACACACATAAATGACCAACGGTCCAGGCAAAACCCCAACCTCCGAAGAAAACCTGTGCAAGAGAATTCTTCTCATTAAACTTCAGAAATTAATTACAAACAGCTTGTACTTATCTTTGCTTTCCATCTCGGAAAGCATGCCCACAAATCTGCCTTGAAATGCGTGCCCACAGCTGCTGTATGGCCTGCATTAATTGCACTGTACGGCCAGCATTAAATGACCAGCAACCTGCCTCGAATTTTGTGCTTGTACGGTCTGCAATAAATGCTGATCAAACACCTAGAATTCCGTGCCCTCCTGCTGTTGTACGGCTGTCATAAATGCTGGTACGGCCTGCCTTAATTTTTGCTGTACGGCCTCCTTTAATGGCTGCAATAAATGCTGAGTGCTCCCTTGGAAATCGTGCCCTTACTCAGTCAATTTCTCTCTCAGAAATTAATCAAGGGTTTGATGTTCTTCCCTTGGAAAACTCGCCCTCCTCTTGCTCTCTCTTCTCCTCTCCTCAAAATCCCAATGAGTAAATTGAATAAAAAAAATCCATTTGCCTTGCCCTTTGCCTTTTTGTTCATGGTAACCAACTTTCCAAATCAATGGCTAAGATGGATTTAGATCAATGGCTCTCATTTAATGCTCCATTATGATTTAATAAATGACATTAATGTGCACTTAAGTCATTCATTAAATTAACTTTATGAGAGACCCTCGTTAATTAAAAAACCCATTCACTTTTCCATTAAAGTGAAAATTAGGATATAACCACAACTTAACTTTATCATAAAGTACTTCTCACTTTATGAACTTTAATCATAAAGTCACTTTACAAACATAAAGTACATCTCACTTTATGACATTTAATGATAAAATAGTCACTTTGCAAACATAAAGTACATCACACTTTATTAATCATTAATGACAAGGGGTCCACCCCAAGGCAATACCAGGTGAACAATCACTTTGCTAGGTAACATTTCAACATTACTATCAAAACTTTATTTGAACAACAAATGTCATTGTAGTCGATCATTAGGGTGTTGAAAAGAAAAGAAAATGAATAAAAATCTATAAAAGAGATATCCTAAAACATTGCAACATCTTTTTTACTTGCACATGATTGCATATTAGGGAATAATTAGGAAATTGTTTTAACATAGGAAGAAGAGACCTGAGGAACCACATTGTAAGAAATTCTTATCTTAGCACAATGCAGCCTCAGTTGCTAAGAAATTTATTAGGTTTTGTGATGGCAACCAAAAATACAATCTCCATTGTTTCCTTGGTGTTGTTCTAAACCTTCACGTTTGTATTGTTTTGCCTATAAGAAATCCACCCTCCCCTTCCAGTGTATTAAAAAAGAGTTGGTCTTTTATGTTGGATTTTTAGTACCTTGGAAAGTTTGTGGAAGAGTGCCAATAATGTCAACAAAAAACAGAGAAGACTTGAATGCACACACAGAAGGCATGTGTGACAAATGTGCAGGCACCCATACCACCACAAGGCAACCTCCTCCTTCAACGATTCCATACAACATTAATGAGGCCACAGGAGATAGAGATAAAGGGTATGTTCCAATTAATAATGTTTTTATATCTACATCGATATGTGTTTATAATATATATTTTACAAATTGGCGTAGACCTGAGCTTTATAGTAACTAGTTCAATTCATAAGATAACAGAGACATAATTTGCACAAAGAATGTACCTGGTGAACCATCTGCTTAACAAGTTGATCCAGTCCATGATCTAGTTTACATATCTTTTCCTTTGCTTGTTTTGCATCTGAGATCAGCTTTTCTATGTTGGCACTTCTGTTGCAATCTAGCCTGACCATTCTCCAACTTTCTCTCGTTGCACCTCAGGATTGAGTTTAATTGATAAGATAATTATTGACTTGCAAAAGACTCAAGCATTAATGCTCATCAAACAGCTCTTCTGGAAGATCATTTAATTGTATGTCAGGGAACAATTCTTCAAAATCCTGTTTAACTTTCTTTCTCAATAAAGGATAAGGTAGAAGACCCTTCAGAATCACTCTATAAGGTAACTCCAATGGTAGATCAGGAGACTGCCTCATTTCTTCATATAGATTTATAGCCTCCGAAGGTGACTCGTGATCTAAGAATGTCCGTATAATATCAGCATATGTATGCTGATCTACATGTATATTCTCAGCCTTCGTATCTTTCCAGACCTGCATTGCCTCTTCCCCCTTTTTATTTCTGGCCAATGTAATAAGCATATCCTTGTATAAGAACATGTCTGGTTTGTACCAAATCTCTTTGCAAACAGCATCAAAGATCTGCCAAACAAACTTTCACATCAATATTTAAAGAAACTAAGCCACAGCAGACAAATAAATACCCATACCAAAACCATTCAGCCTAAGTCTCTGTTATGCTATGCCCCAGTAGTTATTCATTAGACTGCCATAAAATGGGCTGAAATACTAAGGGCATCTTCATATCAAGAATTCCATTGATCTAGACCAAAAAAAATCATACTTATGTGGGTTGGGTAAACAGTCCCATCATCACTCACCCTTATAGCATGTCTATCTGCCAGACAAATTTTGGTTTCTAGATCTGAGGTTTGAAAGCGTGTATTATTTTTAACAGTAAAAACAAGAGAAAAATATTCCTATATATACTCTGTACACAGTATGGAAGTAGCTTGTGCAGATGTTGCAAGGGAGGCTATAGGTTTGAGCCTTGAGGTGTAAGAAATACAGTCCAGCATGCATTCCTTTAGCAAAAATGCATAATCACTACCTGCCTGTGAGCCTATATAAGCAGATACAGAGAAACACAACATCTCATACAATGAGAGGAAAGCTCGGGTTCAAATTTCATGTGCAGACCCAACAAAGAAATCTCATTGACTAATTCAAATATAGTTATACTGATGGTGACATGGGCTGTGTTGATATATTGAAATCCCATTGCAAATTTCTAGCAATGTGCTGGGCCCTGTGCCTCTGATTAGATAACAGCTACCAGTTCACATACCACAGACAAACTCCAGTAAAGAAATCCAATTGATTAATCAAAAGGACTACAACACCATGGCTGACAAGATATAATAATAATCTTTTTCCTTGTGAGATGAAGGGTAGTTGGAATTAGATAGGCACTCAAAGCTCGAAATAATAAATAATATATATCATCATGATCTTCGCTTGGTGCACATCTTTTCCTATGATATTAAAGGCACCAGTTTAAATTAGTGTAACACAGGTATGCTTACCCAACCCGTGGGAACACATTGCAGACGGAGACTCCATACTGGGGACATTGAGTATGTCCATTGTCAAGTACTTCAGGGTATGCCAGTCGGTAGACCAAAGTACCCAAAATTTGTGTCCCCTATGTTTGGGTACACACAGAGGTACTCTGTGCCTGCTATGGGATACACAGAAGTAGCCACCCATGGTTGTTGTTTTTGAGGATAAGAATTTTTTTAAGAAGCATTAAAACCTAATTACTAATTTTTCATCCTTTTCTACTTCGTATAAACCTTCAACAAACCTAAGAAGAAATCACAATTATCATTTGCATCATTTTTCTGTTGTTTGGCAATAATTTAGTGTTGGGAAGGATTTTTTTAAGCAAAAAGAAATTTACATCTCATTTTTTTGGATCCTTCCTAGTGCTTAATAAATCTAGATTCTCAAGTGAAGATGAATCTACACTGACATTTATATATTTAAGACAAAGTTCTTTTATATATATATATATATCCTATAAACTGTAAAAGGAATATCTAAAAGTATTGAGGTACTTGTCTCCACACATACCAAAATCTTCTTCGTATAACATAAGGTTTAAATCCCATAAGCATGCACAGTGCACACAGAAAAACAACCAAAAAAACAAGAAAGGAAAAACATGATACTGATAAGATTTATCAGTATCAGAAACGAGAAAGGAAAAACATGATACTCACAAGATTTATCACTATCAGTTAGACAATGCCCTTGTCCTATGACAATAAAGACATAGGTTGGAGACCCAAAAGAGCAACACCCACCAACGGGAAAAAAAAATAGAGACAAGAAAGAGAAAAAGGATACTCTTACCTTGTCGTCTTTTTTTCTCGGCCGTACCTTCTACGAAGTAGAAAAAGAACAGCCGACACACAAAACAGAAGTCAGTGATCCCATGAATTCCCCTTTCTCTGGACTGAAAGTATTCAAAGAGGATTGAAAATTTGGCACGAGCGCTGGAGTGTAATGTTTGATGCAGCAGATCAGATAACAAAAGCCATTGTCAAACTACTAAGCCGTAGGCTCTTCAGCCAGTCGTGTTATGATATTGGGGACTGAAAAACATCCGCGTTATCCCACTGGGGGTGGAAAAAGGCCTCCTAAACAGTAGGGCTCATCATTTTACAAGGAGTTTTGTTTTTCCCCTTCCAGCAGTTTCACTCCTTCAACGAGCTGATTTGAAGAGGGACCAGGCCAACAGGAACGCTATGAGTAATATCTAAATTGACGGACCATGATGACCAAAGATTCGTTACTGTCCAGTGCAGACCTCTCAAGGCACAATGAGAACATAAGTGCCTCATAAGCATGGAGTTAGGTTTTAACGCTGCAATTTTGGAGCTCAAGTCAAAATAAAAAACACTTCATGGTACCATCTGCCCTGACAGGCTCCATGATTGCAGGGGTAAATGTTAAGCCTAATTGTGACAATGGGATCACAAGGTAAACGTCATTATATTAAGAAGGACAGACCAAATCCAAGGCCCTCCAACATAACCAAATTCCCACTCCCCTCTTTTCAGTTTCTCAAGTGCTATCATTTTCATTCAGGAACATGGCAAAGTCCATTCTTCTGGTAAAATTGGAAAGGACATTGTTTAACATTACCGAAGGCAATAACATTAACACAGGATTCCAGACTAGCAGATGGGTACAAATATATTTTTAAAAAAAACTGTAACAACTATACATCCATTAAGATTGAAATGCATGACCTTTAGGGCTAGAAAGACCTCGTCCTGCCGCTGGAACTCTGCAAGCACCGCAAGAAGATCGGACTTCAAGAGTCTGGCCACATGGGTTTTCATAAATTTCTTAACACGTTCATTGTCCTTCTTAAATCTCTTCAATTCCTTCACCACGAGCAATCCTTCCCTGCTCATTATTTTCTTTTTGCCTCTCCACAAGGAAAGTGCCGGAATACCAGAAGATGATGAGAATGATCTGCATAGTTGAGCGTTTGACCTGCTTCTTTCCAATACCTCTATTGGAGGTTTTTCTCGAGTGTTATCATTGAAAATCTGCTCACGATTGATACCCAAGTACAAGTAACGTGGAAGGCTCCTTGCAGATAAATATTTCAACAAAACGGACTGGGAGCTTGACCTGAGAATCGCACTAGAAGCCATCGCAGCAATTTCCTGAAAATTAAAACTGGTATGTATTATCTCAAAACCCTTGTTAAATCTTATTGGCAGTAACAGCAAGCTTGTTCGTTTCACTCTCGTTGTTCTAATGCCTATCCAAATATTTTTCGGTATTTACAAGATGCAAGGATTTCGTATAACGGGAGGAACTCACATATTGATTGAGAACATGAGATTTTAAATTGAGAGAGGTCTTATTAGTTGAGTATGGTGGTGGTTTTTTTTTAAATGTGGTTCACCATTTGTTAGAAGGCTACTCCACGGAAAATCTCAATACCTGATATTCAAACTGAATCTAGGTACGGCCAACTCATCATTCACAACATTTATTACAAAGTGCTCCACAAGAGCATCATGTCACTTACAAGAGTAGAGCCTGGGTGGAGAGGGTAACATTCATTCCTCCCAACCACCCAAGCTACATCCATTTGACTAGTATGGTGGTAGTTTAAGAATTGGGTTAGGATGTTGTAATATAGTAATGTTAAAAGATTAAAAATTAATTTAAAATATGAAATATGATATATTCATTTGATCTTGGAAAAATGATATATTCATTTGTATATGGTATAGTATGGTTTACTATTAGTGTATGATATAATGTTGTTTATTATTGGTGTATAAGAATCTTTATTAAAAAACAGTTACAACAAAGCTATATGGAGTAGTTTTTTTGTTTATTTAATTTAAAATATTAATAATAAAAGTAATAATAACCAAAAATATTTAAATAAAAATTGATTATATGTAATTGACAAATAATTAAAATAATGTATTAATAATTAAAATAACTAAAAATATTAAAAGAACTAATAAAATAAGATAATTAATAATTTTATTATTAATTTAAAAATAATAATAATGATAATTAAAAAAATTAAAAGGAACAACATATCATAGTAATAAAAATAATGATAAAAATAATCCTATCAATAGTGTATTTATATGACAAACATCCTTAAAGGCAACTAGTGATGTTTAGGTAGGCTGTATATGTCTTTATCTTTTTCATGAGATACTCAAGTAACTCTATCATTGATGGGTATTGTGTAATAAAAAAAGTTATAACAGTCCATGTAGTAGTGCCCATCTCAATTTTATTGCCCTCCAATGTATTATATATATTTACATTTCAAAAAAGCAAATAATAAAGGGCATTCACACGTTATTGAAAAAAAACATACCTTATATTACAAAAAAACACAGAGCATAATAGATTTAATGGCTACTATAAAATGTCCAAAAAGCCTTCTATTGGAAATAAGGCTTTATTCTTAAAAAAATCCACACTACAATTGTTGTCTTGCAGCAACTACCATAACCTTCCAATATAAAACACAAATAACATCTTATAAGAAAAAAAGCAAAACTACAATTTTAACATATTCAACATAATATATAAGTCACTTTATATTTTACATCTAAACCTTGTATCCTAAAATCATGTTTAATACATATCTAGAAAACCAGCCCTAAAAAAAGAACAAGGAGGGCTATTAAGGAGCAAGTCCCTACCATCAGAAATAGATGCAAATCTAGAAAATGTAGGAAACTTTCACTGTGGGCTTCTAGATAGAAGTCTTTATGCGAGTCATTCGTTATAGGTTTGAACAAAAAAGATTTGACTACGTAGAATATGAAGCACGCTGGCCGGAATTCAAGATTCAAAAACACTCAAGCCGTTGATGGCTAATTTGGCTACTTTAGAAAGGTTATTGGTCATAGTTTATTTAGTATATATGAGAATGAATATTAGTCATAGTTTATTTTTATTACAAATTCTGTCATTGTGAATGTCAGCAATTAATTTTGAACTGACGAATTACTGAGCTAAAGGATCAAGCATAAGCATTGTGCAATTTTGACTCATTTTGTAATTGTTAAGTAGGGTGGAGATCTACAAATAGTGCACGGAGCACATAAATAGTGCATGGAGCATATGAATTTATAATGAATCTCAAAGTTTGAGCAAGGTGGAGATAAGCTGAAGCATGCATTTTTGTTCTTTTTTGGTAAATAGAAATGAGATTCTTTTCACTAAAAAAAAGTTTTAGTTTAAAAAATAATGCTAGAAATTTTTGGATAGGGCTTATTTTTTGTGAGAGCTTTTCATCTTAAATTTGTGGTCAAGTACGTGGTTGTATTTATAAAGATTATATAAATAATATTGTGACTAGTGTATACATAAATGTATAAAGCCCACAGATATTTCTTTCAATCTCTGATTCAACATGGGCCCACCGATATGTCTGTGCAACAACAATAATCATAATACCTCCACATTAACACAGCAATAATAATCACAATAACTCAGCAGTGACAAAAATAAATGCATTGTTATGGTAAGTTTCTGGTTTTATTTTGAATGTACAGAGATCATAATGATTTATACACTGCGCTTACTCTCCATGTCCATATAGACACAGCGTGCATTGTGGAGTTGAAGGGAGTGCAGGAATGTGGCGATGAAGTTTAAATGTGGTCATTTGCTTTGTATCTTCATTATAATCAAGATATTTAAAGTTTGATGTGTATGTATTTTTATAATAAAGTAAAGCCCATTAGGGAGATGAAGAGAAAGGCGATTCCTAGTGACCGCAGAAAGCTTTGATCACTTGACCTTAGCCCATTTTTAAAAGGGTGTTTTAACAAATCCCTAGACCCAGGGAAAGGAGCCATGGCAAACAAGGAGTCGTGTTAGGCATGGCTTCTCAAAGTTGTCAACTATGTGGACAAAAGTGGGACATATCTCGAGCAGCACAAAAAGACAGCATAATGGTTTAATACAACACGCATAACCCTACCAAAACCATCTAGATTTGGATTTAAGACAAGTGGGTCTTGGCATGCATTGTGACGTGCAAGCAACTGCTATGAAGCAAACACGACAACACATTGCAATTTAGAAGTTTTCTCTACAACAAACAGAAGAGGTTTCGTGTTGAAAAGGGGGTGTAGCATATTGTTGCATGTGAGGGGGGGCATTAAGCAATTTATCCAATCGATGAACCATCAATTGCATTTTATAGAGATACAGACTCGTATACAGTTGGAGTTAAACCAGATACCGATGTAGATTTATCAATGAATTCATTGACGGTATACTATCTTCTCTTATTCTCGGTCAATCCAGGGTTCATAATTCCATTTGATCTATGTTTTCCAATGGTTGATCATGAGACCACTCCGCTCTTGTTGAGTGAAGAGAAGAATGGGTGCTCAACCTCTCAACCCTAATTATCTATACCACATTCGTTCCAGTGTTTTATTTATGGTATAGGTCATCTCAGAATATGCACTGGCATTAAAATATATCAGGGGCCAAAACCAAAACATGCAATTGCAGATGCCGGAAGGAAGCGGAGCTTCCATGGAAAAGCACAGATCAAGTGGAAATATTTGGTATGCACAGTGTTCAGGAATAGCGACAGAATTAGCAGATCATGTAAGTCTAAATCAGAAAGTGCAAGGAAGGCCAGAGGATGTTTTCCATCTTCAAGAAAAATGTGCACAAGGCATCTTCCGATAAGGTGTAAGGCGTCTTCTGGTATGGAGTAGCTAGATGGCTATCATGCAATTCCTACAACATTAACACCACATCTATAGAATATTGATTTTTGGTTAGACATTTGTAACAATATCTAGCATGATTGCTAATGAATTTTTAGAATTATGTGCTAAGTGATTGTTGCAATATTTACATAATGTTCATTGTTGCTGCCCAACAACAACTATGGCTACTTCTTGAAAGTATTTTCCATGTTCAGCGGAGCACCACTTGGATTCCACCTTCTTCCCTCCATATTCATACAAAACCTTAAGCATTCATACTACATAGATTCAATGTAGAACTGTGAATGAAAAACTTTCTTAATTTACACAACTCTAGATAAGAGCTAAAATATTTTTAAGCTTTTAAAACTCAAGAGTTCTGAAATAGGAAAATAAAAAATTCAAAGATATATTATTAAAATGGTTATGATATTATTTGTGTATAAATTTATAGATATATACTGTGTAAAATTTTAGAAATGTATTGTTTCTAGTGGATCTTCTATCGATCATTTCCATAGTTTCTTATTAGTTTATGTTTACCGGTTTCCTATCAACTTCAATTGGATAACAAGTTGCTGACGGTGTCTAATGTTGAGCGGGGAATCAATGACTTGTCCATCAATTGGGCGATTATGAAGCCTAGAAGCCTCTAGAGCGATCTGCAGAGGTGTTAGTATTGATCAGAAACATAGTTTTGAAGACCTTGTTAGCTACATGAATTGTTGTATAAACAGAAATGAATTGGGTAATTATGAAACAATTATAGATGGAGCGGCGTTTCTACAGGCATTAGTCTCCATTTCTACAACCATTGCATAATAATTGCTTCCATTCAATGACGTTTCACAACTATAATCCCTATGACTGAAATCGTCCCTATGCTTCATTTTCGGCAATCCATCCATAAATTCATGCAAGTTTGGTTTCTGAATAATTTTGTCTATGCTTGACTATAGACATGTTAGTGGCTGATTGAATCATGCCATCTGATGGCACTTGAGTTGCCATGACATCAAAGAGAGTTATTTAAAGGAGTTTGGTGCATATTTCACAGGTTGAGGGACCATTATATTCCATCGAGTACCTAACTAGTGTCACATTTACAGTAACATATACAAATCATGATAATCTTTAGATCCTCTGCGCGAATTTAGAGTTTATCGTTGAGCTGAAATAATTCTTCTAATATTTCAATTTTTTGAAAAAGTAGTTTCCAATGTTACGAACAGGCCCTGTCATTAAACTCTTTACTCCTAAGATATGCAATCGTAGTTTCATAGAGCTAAAAGCACATTTTATATCTATAATATGATCGCAGTTCATTTAGTAGTGTTGTGTTCGCGGAGAACGAGACATTGTTTTAAATAGAGCAATATGATATATGGGTACACTTAGAATCAATGAAATTTGGCGAGGAGTTGGAGATACCTACAAGTGAAGATACCGCAGCTTCTATTGAGCTTACTGGTAAGCTAGTTGGACTTGAAAAGTGAAGATGTCGCAGCTTTATTGCTAAATGATTGAAGAAACGACGACTGAGATATTATTAAAACAAAATACCACATATTTTTGACCTAAAGTTGAAGAAATAAGTGACAGATGAAGATAACAAGAGTAGTATAACCTACCAGATGTTCGGCTTCTAAATTCTCATGACGATAAGCAGTTGAAATCCCATGTTCATGAATGTAAAGAGACACAGGAAACTGAAAGGATCAAGACTCTCTGACACCAGTGGTTGATGATACAGTATGAATCTGCGAGTGAGTGATAGAACCATTTCAAAATCATCAAGTGGGAAGAAATTCAAGAAGTTGAGAGAGCGAGTCTTAACAACAACGACTTTGAACCAGAACTATTGTTGCATCCGAGTCTTAATATTTGTGAACAATTGTTGCATGGAGGTGAGAACATATGAATGAGAGCCACGTTGGTTGAGAGTCTTAACATTTGTGAACAATTGTTGCATGGTCAGGAAGGATCTGAATGAGAGCCACGTTAGTAGGGAAGGTTGTGCCCCAAGGCGGTGCGCAAACCAATATGAAGTATCATTTTAATTTTAAAAGCATTGGAGGTTATAACATTTAATGTTAGAGGTAATGCTAGAATAATTCATAGCATTACTTTGTTTCTTAAAAAAATATTCAAGAATCAAACACTTAACCTATACTTTAACCTCCACAAAGGACAGTTTGCTTCGATTTGAGGCCAAATAAGAGCAGAATTGACTCATTTGTGGATAAAAGAAGGTGTTTACATTGATTGGTCGATTAAATAATTTGTTTGATGTTTTGAATATAAAACTTAGCTTAAAGCTTTAAAATATGTTTTGGTAATCGTGTAGGTTATTTGAAACGGCGACAAGCCAATTCATATAGTCCTTGCTAGCCCTAGGGCAGGGACTAATAATGCTTTCAATATAAACCTATAACAAATAGCAAATGAAAAACACAAATAATATCCATCAAAATATTCAAAAAAAAAAATTAAATATAACCTTGAGCATAAACTAGATATCAATATAAATATCAGTTTTCCAAAAGTTGTTTTATCATAAGTTAATGGGATACCATTCATGAATTCCTCATTCATAAGCTTCCCAAAAGTTGTTTTTGTCGTAAGTTAATTGGATACAATTCATGATTTCCTCATTCATAATCTAGAATGTTGCCATCTCTATACATAGGATTAAGCAAAGAACTTTTATATAATTTCTAAAACATGATATAAATTAGTATAAAGAAAATGTACTATATTTATATATATAATTGAAATGGGGAGTAATGTTTAATATTTCTAATAATTCTTTCGGATGCGGGTGACACCACGACAACCAGATTTCAGGGCTCGGTTGATGAGGTATATAATTGTGTCTCGTTGTCACCACTTTGACGGCACTCTTTCATTTTTAATGCATTGGTTGCCTTCCTCATCGATGGTTGTGCTTCTTAATTCCTCCAAGGTACACGTCATCCTTGCAACTGTATGGTGGACGACTACATCAGCTCATTGACGACCAGTATTAATGTGCATATGGAAATGCGATGCTGTGTTAAGGATACAGTTAGTCTGGCATTCATTCTCTTGCTCGTGCCTGCTCTCCTCTGTCATTCTGCTCCTCGACCCTTTGTCGCTTCCCCAGTGTTGTATCTTGTAGACATCCTGCTTCTTGCCTCTCTACCCATAGTCTGCACCATGTTGTGCAGTAAAAGGGGAATGCCCAAACGGGGACATGCAGGTCAGGGCGCCCCCAACCAGCGAGCCATCAACTTCAATGCTCAAGCCAGCTCGGAGGGCTACAAGATTGTGCCCCTCTTCGTCTCATGTTTGACCTGAAAAGACAAGTTAACTGGCTCTCTCTCGGCAGCCAACCGGACTATTGACCGTAGGAGGAATTACTAGGTGGTGAAGAACTTGTTGGTCTGCCTCCTCCTTCGTTCCACCACCCTTCAACTCATGGCCCCTGTTCTCGACACCATTCATGTTTCCTCTGGCATTCCATCTCCTTCTGTTCCTCACGTTCCCTCTGTTACCTTGGTCCCCTCTGCAATCCGAGTTGCCATCCCTCACGCTGACCCACCTGCTACACCCATGATATTGAACTCTCGCCACCTCCATCGCAGCGAAGAATGTCCAACACTACAACTAGAAAAACTAATACCGTAATGGTCTTCACGAAGTCTGAGCCCCTCTCGGACAAGCATACCCCCTCCAATAACGATGACGCTTCAAGCAGCAGCGATGACACCAGCGGTGAAGATGATTCAGGCAGTGACGACAGTGACCAGAGCAACAAGGACGATCCTCCAAGAAAGCAGCTGAGCTCTGGCTTTGGGACACCCATCATTGAGGATCCCTATACAAAATTATAGGCCATGTTTTTATGTTTTAGGATTTCTCCTTTTTGCCAGAGCTTTTGGAATATGGATACCCAAGTTTATTATTAGTATGCTACATCTTTCTAGGATTTGTTTTTCCTCTCATAGGGAGGATCTTTCAGACAGTTATGGTCTGATTTCCCTTCTTGGGCAAACTGGTCTTTTCTTTTCTTTTTTCCCTATATGCAGGACAAATTCTCAGTTTTGTACTATTAACTATATCACTATTTTATTTCAATAGATTAGCTTTTGGATTCACAAAAAAGAAATCCTAGTAATTCATTAGAATGTTTTTTTATCTATATTTATAAATAAAAATATTAAAATAATTAAAAATTTTAATATGAAAGAGTTATAAAGATTAATAAAAATAATTAAAGACTACCACCGGATCGAGCGACGAAGAGTGATTTGGATTCAACTCTGCAACAAGATTCCTTGGATTCATGAGGATCTGACAATTTGCAGGACACATCGAGATCACAATCTTTGCATGCAGCGTATCCCTTGCATGCAACTAATCGCAGAAAAGTGAGTAGCTTCAGATCTCAGTCAAGGTTGATCGCAGGCTCCATTTGCAGGCTTGTTAGAGGGCCCTTTGAAGGTCGGATCCTTGTCTCTGCCAGTACTGAGGCAAGCCACGTGCATGCTATAGTTGACTTGGAAGCAGGCACTCCTATGGCGACCGAGGAGGGCGGATTTGGGTCACCATCTTCCTCAAATATTGATGTGTTTGCAAGGCTAGTATCATCGCATAGTAATCATGTTTCCAACGAAGCCCCCCCCCCCCCCCGAAGTTTGTCAAGAGGATTGAGGATGTTATAGTGGTTTCCTTGTCGTTGGAGGATACCATCTGGGTAGCTCTTTCACTAGCAGATCTCTCTCTTATAGGGCAGTTCAGTGGTCTTTAGCCGTCTCCAAAATCCACTGAGAGATGGGTCCAAAGAAACTGGATATCGTTGATCGCCCAAAATGTGGACTCTTACTTTGTAGGTCGGGTTATTTCTTGTTTGATTTCGAATCTAAGGAAGATAGGGATCTTATCTTTCGAAATGGTGCCTATTTCATGGGACGGCAGGGCCTCTACTTGAACAGGTGGACGACGAACTTCGATCCCAAGGAAGACATCCCCAAAGTCGTCCCTTTTTTAGTCAAGCTACCAAATCTGCCAATACACTGTTGGAATCTAAAATCACTTAAAGTAATAGGAAACACTCTGGGAAGATTCATCGATACGGCATGCCCCAAAGATCAGTACACCTGTTCCCGATTCTGTGTGGAGGTGGATCTAGAAGCTGGATTACCAGAAGCCATCAAGCTTAATGTTTGAACCTGGCACCATTACCAAAAGTTGGAATATGAACAACTTCCCTTCAAGTGCAGAGTTTGTCACAAGTACGGGCATTTCCACCATAACTGCCCTAAAAAGCAGGTGGATCAATAAGAAAATGAGGAAGGTTGGCAAGCAGTAAAGAAAAGCAAGCTAAGGAACGAGAATGTGTACAAAAAAGAAGTGAATAAAAATGTGCCGAGGGAAATCTCATCAGAGGGTCCATAAGAGATTAGCAGTGGACCCCTATTAATTGTAGAGGAATCCAACACCGAAGCATTTAAAGAATTGGACAAAGATCAACCTAGGATCTCATATTCAGGAGCAGAGGGGGTAAAGGAAGGATGAAACCAAGAAAACTCTGAAGAGGAATCAGCTATTGATGAAAAGGAAGAAGAGGAAGGGGAAATTGAGATGGTTACACCTAGTAATAAGAAAGTGTGAGGAAGGAAAACATCCAAAGAAGTAAGGGAACAAGCCATGTACAAGGACAAACTCCAAGCCTCCCAGCTAACCTTGGAAAAACTCCTTTGAAATCCCAGAAATACTCACCAACATGGGAAATCCCAGAAAGGGATTCCCTCCTCTGCCAAGAGTAAGTAATGAAGGTGCTCTCCTGGAACTGTAGAGGTCTGTGAAGCAAAGCAAAAGAAGAAGCTATGAAGGATTTGATCAGGATAGCCCAACCAAACATCTTATTGATCTAGGAGACAAAGATGGAGAAAGAATCATTTCTTTAAGTAAGTGGAAATTTTTGGAAGAAAGGAGGAGGACTCATGGTCAGTTCTAGGGGAGCCTTGGGAGGAATTGGTATGCTATGGGACGATCAAAAATTTGATTTAATTGAATCCAAGCACTAACTTCACTAGATTCTTACCAAACTGCTGCACAAAGAATCAAATACCCAAGTTAATGTCTTTAATATTTATGTACCTGACATGTATGCTGAAAAAAGGACTATTGGAATCTCTTGAGGGATGAAAGGAGCAACGAATTGTTGGAAAACATTATTCTAGATGACGATCTAAATGTCATTCTGAAGCAAGATGAAAAAAGAGGAGGATCCCTGGTCAGAGATCCAATAAGGGAGCAAGTTGATGAGATTATTTTAGACTGGGATCTATCTAATGTCATCCTAACTAAGGGAAAGTTCACCTGGTCCAACAAGAAGCTGGGCCCTGAGCACATAGCGACTAGACTAGACATATTCTTGATCCAAGATTCCTATCTTCTTCTAGGGTTAAATGCTACCTCTAATATTCTGCCTTTTGGGGGTTTTGACCACAAGCCTATCCTTCTGGAGATTAAAAAAAAGCTTTGAACCTGGGACCTATTCCTTTTTCGATTTAGCCTTCTATGGACATCACACAAAGACTTCTTGGGAATTATTTCTGAAACTTAGGTTGTACCAGTCACATGCTCACCTTTTTACATATGGGAAGAAAAGCTGAGAAGAGTTAAAAAGGCGCTTAAGACTTGGACCAAAACTACTGCATCTCCAGCTCAAATAAGAATCAATGCCATGATAAACCTTGAGGCGCACCAACTCAGCATGGAGCATCCCATATATCAACGAAAGACTTTGAAAAAAATTAATTCTCCATCAAGAATTACGCGCGGCCTGTAGGCATGAGGAGGAGTTCTGGAGGCAAAAGTCTAGATGCTTATTGCTCAAGGTAGGGGATTGGAACACAACATTATTTCATAAACAAGCATAGGCAAGAAAGAATTACAAATCAGTTCAGGAGATACATACACCCGATCAAGTCATCCAAGACTTCGATGAAATTAAATGGAAGCTAACAGGAATTTTAAAGCAATATACACTACTGATACAGATAACACTCTCCCAAACGCAACGATAATGGAACTTGTGCCAAGGATTGTTAAGAGCAAGGACAACAATGTGCAAAGGATCACTTTAGAGGAATTGAAAGATGTTGTGTAGAATATGGAGGAAGAAAAGGCTCCAGGGCCGGACGGGTTCAACGCAAAATTCGTCAAAGTCTGTTGGGATATTGTGCATAAGGATCTGTTTAAAATGGTTTTAAAAGCACAACACTGTGAAAGAATCAGAGGAAGAACCAACTCTGCGTTTTTGGCCCTTATACCCAAATAAAAAGACGTTGTGTCTTTTGACAGATACCGGCCCATTTCACTATGCAACATTGGGTACAAGATAATCACAAAAATAATGGCCAACAGATTAAAAACCATTCTGCCATGCATCCTTCCATAAAACCAAGGGGGTTTCATTAAAGGCAAGAGAATATGGGATAACATCATCTCGGTCCAAGAGGCCATCCACTCCAGTCTAAAGAACGATGAACAAGGAATCGTGGTGAAAATAGACTTAACCAATGCATTTGATAGAGACTGTCACTCCTTTCTCTTCCAGGTGATGGGAAGGTTTGGATTCGAACTAGGCTTCACTCACTGGGTCAAATATTGTATAAGTGACCCATGGATTTCCCCCTCGTAATTGGAAGAGTTGCAGCCTTCTTTCAAGCCTCCCGAGGCCTTAGACAAGGCTGCCCGCTATCCTCACTACTGTATGCAATTCAAGCCTCAATGCTGAGCTTACAAATCGAGCAAGCAAGGATGGATCATGACTTAATAGGCTTCAGAATGGTTCGAGGAACCAAAGACATTAATCATGCTAAGTTCATGGATGATATGATCTTGCTAGGAGGCGCTAGTAAGCTAATAGAAAACAGATTCAAGATTGAATTAGACATCTATTTCCAAGCTTCTGACAGTAAGCTAAATCTCAGAAAGAGTTAGATCTACATCTAGAATATAAATTCTAGGGAGATGTCTGGAATATCGTGAATCTTAGGAATTGAGGGAGTAACATCCTGGGATTCCTTTAGATACCTGGGGGTTCCAATCTTCAGCAGCAAGTTGAAAATAACAGAGTGGAACCCGTTGATAGAAAAATTCAAAAATAAAATCCAAGCCTGGGGAGCGGTGTGGCTTAATGCAGTAGGGAAAACGATTTTGATAAAAGTCATCCTTAACATCTTAGCCTTGTATCAATGCTCAATTATGTTGGATCCTACCATATTCATCGCCAAGATTGAAAGCCTACTGAAATTCTTCCTCTAGCAAGGAGGGAAAAATAAGGGAGGTAAGAAGTTCGTTCTCGTTAGCTGGTAGAAAATCAAACAGTCATGGATGGAACGAGGCCTTCAAATAAAAGATCTAAAATTTCAAAACTTGGCAATGGGAACTAAGCTCCTCTAGAACCCATTTGAAACAAATCCCACCTAGAGCATCCAGATGCTAGGAAACAAATATTTCCCACGCCCAATGCTAAGGTGTTTGGACTCAAAAATCATGATTAACGAGGGCTCCCCGATTTTCTCCCTCTGTAAGAAAGCGTTGGACCGATTCTAAGATGAGCTCTTTTGGATACCTAGAAATGACAAGCACAACAAATTCTAGAAGGATTCCATAATGGGGAAGAGCCTGCTAACCAGTACTTCATATTTCAAATATTGGCTAGAGAATCACAACAAGAATACTCTTTGGGACATCTCCATTTGGGATCTCGTCCCACCTCATCGCTGGCTTGGATGGGACCTGCCGGTATGTCCTGTAGATTTGGAAGAAGGCATGTCTCATTTCATGGATCAGCTAGTTGGAGTCATGCCAGTCGCTAGAAGGGTAAGAAATAAGTGAGGACGGGGGTGAAAATCTGGAGCTTGTACAGTAGCGCAAGGCTATAAAATTTATTCTGCGACTCCAAATTTGTCAAATAACCCAAGGTGCTGGGAAATGATATGGAAAGCGAAGAGTCTACCAAAAATAGACATGTTTAGTTGGAATCTTGTTCAAAGAAGAGTGATAACAGATGAAAACCTATAATAAATAGCCATAGTCAGGTTGTTTCGCTGCTTGCTATGCAAAGAAAGCAATGAAACCAACCTTCATCTGCTAATAACTTTTTCCTTCTCCCGTAAGGTATGGGATCAACAAATCCATCAACGGTTGGGTAATATGGCTCTTCCCAACAATATTCAACAGTCTTGTGAGAATTAGGAACTAATGTATCAAGGCATCTTAGAAAAAAAAGAAGGCTTCAAATTCTGTTGGATGACGCTTCTAAAAGTCATGTTTTGGAACATTTGGATTGAGCAAAATCAAAGAATATTCAAGGATATGTACCAAAATCCTGAACAGGTCATCGTGAAAATGCAAGCACTCGTTGGAGAAATTCTGAATGCTTCAACGATGCCGAAGAACAAGACCAAGCTCACTCCAGATGAAGCTAATTGGATGGACTCCTTCAACATCACTGATTTAGCCATTGATATGGTTATAAACCCAATGGAAGTACGAGAATTAAGAATGGATCAAACTCAATTTGATATCTGTATTAAAGAAAGAAAAGCATTAAACTCTTCTTTGACGGGGCATCGAAAGGGAATCCAGGGCTTGTGGGAGGAGGTGGGATTATTAGTCATCCTGAAGGGAATATTGAAACTGAATACTACTAGAATATAGGAAATAATTCAAATAACATGGTTGAAGCTTATGGTCTTTGGCAAGGACTTAAGCAGCTGGAAGATAGGGGGATTGAATAAGCCATTGTGCTTCCTGATTCCTGAATAATAATACAGGTTGTGGTTGGTAAAGATCAATGTCAAGATCTAAGATAAGCAGACTTATCAAATGAATTCTTTCAATCTCAAGAACCTTTCGACATATAGATTTCTTTCATATTCTTTGTGAGCTAAATGGAAAAGCAGATCTAGCAGCAAACAAGGCAATAAGACTTCGTAATAACGAGCTCTATGTTAATCTACATCCATACATCGCTATTCCACCGTAAATATTGAGGTCAATCCTTGTATTGTTAAAATGACGGGGAATGGTCACTCTGGAAATTGTTGGATTAGTCTCCTCTGACTTTCCTATAAATAAGATGATTGTAACTCTTTCAGTGGTTTTGCCACTGCTTTCATAATCTATACTATAACCGTTTTTGTCTAAAAATAATAAAAATAATTAAATAATATTAAAATATATTTTAAAAAAATAACTAGCCTCAAAGAACATGATTTTATATCTCATTGTACTTTTTTATTATCAGCATAGATCCATCTTAACTCGATTCTATTAAGAGTCGAAATGGATCAAATTCTTTGAGATTCAAACATTTATTTCAATTTTACAACTCTAATAGAGGTTTACACCTCAAGGGATTTAATTCTTCTTTTTTTTCACACCGAAAAAAACACAACTTGTTATTCCATGGAATCAAAGTTCTTTACATCTTTGCAGAGACTAGTGAAAGTATTGTCCCATCACATAACACCTAAACACTATCTTTGGCTGCATTGCAAACATAAACATGATTGATCAAAATCATTTCTAATGTCACAAACATTCCTTTTACAGCATATTATATATAGATTACCCATAAGAAGCCAGCATATAGATCAAAACAGACAAAAAACAGATCAGACAAAAGGATAATCCTTCCAAACAGGCTTTCAGTCAAGAAACCAAGAGAAAATCGTGCATCATAAAAAGTGTTCAAGACACCAAAGCCATAGAGTTCTCCTCCTTTGGATGCTTCAAAATGTAAACGCCAATCCATATCACCAATGATCATCTTGGATAACCGATTAGCTTCCACATTAAACTCCCTATAGATATGTCTAAAAGATATTGAGGAGAAATCTGCAATTAAACATTTAAACCTATTCATTCAAGGTTCCAAAACCAAAGAATGAAGGGAAGAGAGCCCATATGCCCACTTAATGACAGTTTTAGAATCTCCCACAATGTGGATATTTGATACATATATCACTACAACAAAACCCAGTGATTAGCGTCTCTTTTTGCTTCCTTTTTTGCGTCTAGACCATCTTTCAATGTATTTTTCTTCATTTTTTGGACAAAATGGTGCAATTTCACGGGTTGGTGCTATTTTAGGCATTTTTTGCGTCCTTTTCTAAATCTGGCGTAATTTGCGTTGGGTTTTGCACCTTGTTATGCACCAGGTTTTGCATTAGGTTTTGCGCCTAGTTTTGCACCTAGTTTTGCGCCTAGTTTGTACATATACTCTGATTGCACCCCCTTTTAGGTCCATGTTTGCATCCACTTTTACACCCATGTTTTCATCCACTTTTGCATCCTTTTTTACATCCTCTTTTGCATCCACTTCTGCTTCTTTTTTTGCATCCCCTTGTGTGCCAAGTTTTGTATCAAAGTTTACATTATGTTTTGAGTCTAGTTTTGCATCTAGTTTTGTTTCACCCACTTTTGCATCCATTTTTTTGTCTTCTTTGGCACCCACATTTTCATCCCTTTTTGCATCCCATTTTGCATCCATGTTTATGTCTTTTCTTGCATCTAATATTGCACCCACTTTTGTTGCGTCCCAATTCACACCCATTTTTGCACATACTTTTCCACCCACTTTTGCTTCAACTTTTGTATCCACGTTTGCATTGTTTTTGCATCCAAGTTTACATCAGCTATTGCATCCCTTTATCCATCCATTTTTGCGTTGGGTGTTACATCTAATTTTGCATCTAGTTTTGCATCTACTTTGGTTGCATCCACTTTCACATCCAATTTTACATCCATGGTTGCATCCACTTTTGCATCACTTTTTTCATCATCTTTTTCTTCCACGATTGTGTCATTTTTTGCATCCACCTGTGGTGCACCCCATTATGGGCCAACTTTTTTTGCATCCATATTTGCATAATTTTTTGCATCCATGTTTTTATCCAGTTTTGTGGCAAGGTGTTGAAGATGACAATGAGGACAATGAGTATGATATTGAGGATAGATATGATGATGATGATAGTGTTGTAGATATTGAGGAGAATGATGACAATGATGATGATGACATTTATGATGATGATGATAATGACAATGACGTCATTGGCGATGATTATGATGGCAATGAAATGAATGATGATGATGATAATGACATTGACAAGGTTGGCAATGACTATGATGGCAATGAAATGAATGATGATGATGGTGATGATGATAATGACAATGATGACGAATACAATGAGAATGATGATGTTGATCATCTTAAAAAATAAAGTTGTTATTTCTCATGCATAAATCGTATGTGTCCTCTATGACCCTTTCCCACTAATCACATTTTTTGGGTAGATGTTATTTCTTATACCAAAGGTAACGATGAATAATTGATGACAATGTCAATAATCATGACGATGATGTCAAGAAAAATGTCGATGATGATGCCATGAATGATGATTATGACGATGATGATGACTATTGTGATAATCATGATGACAATGACAATGATGACGACGACGACGATGATGATCATCATTTCCATCATCATCATCATAAAAAACATCATCACTATCATTGTCATCATTTAAAGCATATGGGATATGATTACCATTTAACGCATGCACAAAAAGTGGGATGTGGTTACAATCTTAAGCACGCATAACTTATAACTATGATTGAGCACATTTTAATCTTGGAGCTTGTAGTGAAACTGGGTTTATTTACCTCTACCGACACTTTCTTATCATGATCATGATCATCATCATCATTCGTGTCATTCATGTCATGCTTAGGGATTCTTTACATGATGCAATGTGCATGGTATATGGATGACCCTTGGATGTGTAGTAATAGATATAAACATGTTAGGTGGCTTGTTCATTTGTTTATAGACCTCATTTTGTTGCTTAGGTATATTTTCTTATTAAAACATTGAAGAAATATGGATCTTGGTGACTTCATGATAGACACACAAATTTCAATTTCTCGCTTAAGAGAGTGATTCACTTTGGAGGATGCACATTGAGCCAGTTGGAGGAGGGTGTTGAACCCTAAATGGAATCATCACATACTTTATTGCATTGATACTGTGCTTTACTTGAGGATGCATAGGTTGAGGGAGTAATCATGTAGGTGGAGTGGACCTATTGGAGCACATGGCATAGGATGATAGTTGCATCTTTGGAATCTTATGAAGGCGTAGTGTTTAACCTTTTTTTAGGAGCATTCATGCCTGAGAGCCTTTATTTTTCGATCTTTTAACCCTATAGCTTAACATTTCTCATTTGTAGAGGTCATCCTCACATGAGGGCCTTCAATTTTTTATTAGGTTTCTTATAAAGGATCAATATCACTATTATATTATTGGCCTATCTCATATATTATATAAATAAAGTTAGGAAAGAGTCATCTCATATCATAATCATTGTACTTACTCTTTGTACTTTTCTTGTAGAGGCATCATGTAGGGTAAAATATGTTAGGGATCATGAGGAAAACCTAGGAGAAGATTTTTTTCGAGATAGTTCTTCAAAACACATTTTAAAAGGAATGTTATGAAGTTGTTATCATTTCCATGTTGATTCTTGGTTTAAAACTAAATCACTCTAATTGTTTTTTAATATTAGGTGAAGGAATAAAAGTTGAATACATGAAATTTTATTTAACTCATCAAGAAATAAATAAAATGCCATATTTTCCATGAATAAAACCACAATTGATGAAAACCTCTAACAAAAATGCTTTGTTTCATTACACCAGATAATTGAGAAAGCTTGGTATTAGTACATTAATGATTCTTTGTAATGATTTGTTTATATGTGGGAGGTTGTAGGGGTTGATTAAATGAATTTAAATGAATTTGATTAAATGAATAGGGGCTTGTTCATTAATATTTTTGAATTTGAATGAACCACTCATAAAAGCACCTCAAAACAAACTCCTAAATAAGGTCTTCTGTTATACTGCACTTGTACCCAACGCACCTTCAAATGTGCCCCAGGGAGAGAGGCCATTTTTTCGACCAAGATGGGTGTTATTAATAAGTGGTGGTCATGGTCGGGCCCTTTGGTCCTTCCTTTAGGAGTACTATGGCTTAATGGCACTGTTGATTGCCCTTTGTTGCCAATGTTAAATGTGTAATGACTGAAAGACCAATTGAGGTAGGTTCCAAATTCACGTCACTAATCTCTCATTATCTTTATGCATGAATATAATTGGTCTCTAACCTTCATATACTTGATTGGTGTAAATATCGAGCCCTAATAACAAAGATTAGGTTGGGGTTTATATGAACATGAGCTAATCTCACAAAGAAGCTTTAGGTACTTATAAGTTTTTTTTTGCCCCTTTGATTGGTAAATGGCCTTTTGTTAAGGGAATGAGTGTACTTTTAATTTGGATGACATTATTTATGGTATCAATTATGTTATTTGTGCTTATGAATTTTCTATGACCTTATACATTAAGATATGGTGCCTTTGTGCATCCTTAATGGAGTTGAGATCTCCACTTGGGCTCGATCGTGGTATCCCTGGTTGCTCACATAAATGCAACAATGTCTTTTGGAAGTTTGAGCTTGAGGGTTTGCGTTGAAAGTGTTATAATTTAGCTACTCAAAGGAAACTTGGTAAAAACTTTGGTGGGACTTCACGAGAACATCAAGGTAGGATTTAGGGTTGTGATATGAACACAAAGACAATCATCTCTTGATGCCATAAGTTCAACCCCTACCTCCAAAAACTTCAATCACTAAGTTAAGGTATGCCGACAAAATTAAAACTCAATCAATAGTGTAAACTTTAAGAAGAACATGGAAATAACATATGTTTGTGATTTGTACATATAAACAATCACCTCCTCACGTGATGAGCTTAACCCTTACCTGTAGGAGCCTTTGTAGTTACACAAAAGCATTAAAAAAAATCTATGAAAATTTAAATTGATTAATAATGTCTATCAACAAACAACGAAGCGATCATACTTATATTAATATAGAAATGATAAAAACTTAAATTCAAATAGGAGAATGGATATGCTAGTAAATATAATAAGTATTTTTTTTTAAATTTAAAAAATAAGTAACAACGAAAACTTGTGTATTGGTTAAAACACACTAGGAAAGAATCTGGTGTAAATATAATAAGTATTTCTTAAAAAATTAAAAAAATTAACTACTTGAGTATTGGTTCAAACACACTAGGAAAGAAGATGGTGCGTTAGTATGAAGTCCATGGTGACCTAGGGAAAGGTCCAACCCTTCGATCAAAGGATGTTCTATACCTTCTCTTTCCCATGGAACGAATGCATGTCCTCCATACATCGAGTGTTAAAGCAAATCAATATCGTGGATTGAATATTTTGTTCGTAGGGGGGCAGTTTTCCCTTCAGATAGGACGAGGTAGATTGGGAGAATATCATGGGGCAGGTAAGGACTACAATGGATTTGGTCTCCAGAACAGCCAAGCACGGCCTCAACCCATCCAACGCAAGATATTTCTCTAGCTCCACTGTCTCGCCGATGTTCGTTGACAAGAATACACACGTTATTTGCCAGGGCGTACACTAGAAAAAATGGCACTTTTCACACAGAACAAGCCATCGAATATGGCACAAAAAGGGTATGTGTGGATATCTCGACTCCATTTCCTCTCTTGATGCCTTTTGTATTTATTTATGTATTGGGTGTCGATCCTTGTCTTTAAATATGCCCTCTGAGTCCTTGACTTCCTGGGAATCGAACTATTGAAACCTCAATTACACATATACCATTTACCACAACCTTTTAGAACACTTGCTAGTCCTTGTTGGGATGAAAACAAGACAACTAAGGGTTTAAGCGAAAGAAAGCACATTTGGGGAGTTTAAGGAATCATGAAATGAAAAAATGTAATGTGCAGGAGGAAAATGTTAGCTAGGAGTGCACAACTATTGTCTCTAATGGATACCAAGAGGCATGTATCCCCTCTAGGTGAGCAGCTCCTATTCTCCATTTCACTGATTTTAACTATCTTGCAATTAATATTTCAATTCAACTTATTTTCCCTCGGTTGTAGCAAGTGTTCCCAATAAACGCCCAATGGCCTTATCCAACTGCTCATCAACAACAATGGTGGCTGAGAATCCATTCAATTTTGAGAAGTACATCAAACACCTCAATGAGATGGTATGCTTTGAACATTTAATGTTGTTTAGTCCCATTTTACAAGGCATACTACATTTGTTGCGGTGCCTGACATGCAATCTTATTCTATTTTTTTTCCCATGATCCCACCTTTAGATATAGGAAATTAGAAGCAACAAGGTCAACACTCTCTGCAACCCTTTGTGGACGCAAATTTCTTTTTTTTTCCAATTTAATGCTATATCTAATCAACACTAGATTTGTAAACAATTAGTTAGCATTATGTCTATATGATTTCCCAATATTAAACTTTTTATTGCTAGTAAGATAAGATAATTTTATTAATGTCCAATAAATGACCTGTTGAAGTTTTAGGGTTAGGTTAGGGTTTGAAATATGCAATCAAATTTTATACTTTAATGACATAAATAGAACTAAAACAAGGTTAGATCTAGAACAATACTGCTGCAAATAACTTCAAACATAATTTTCATCTCTTTCAACTTTAACACTCCATTGGTCATTGTGTTAAGGTTGGTCCTTGAGATGATTTGACAAATGCCATGTACAATAACGATATTAACTGATAAAACAATAATGTACAGGAATCAGTAGTAAAGAACAATATCAATACTAATCTAGGATTGTTTTAGATTAGCCTTATACTCAGAGACTCTTAGGTTCTAGACTTGTCACTGAAGGGACAAGTCACCTAGGTGAACAAATGACGTACCTTGAGAGAGAGAGGGTGCTTAAGAGAGTTATGGCAGTAAGAATACAAACCTCAGATTCTTGGTTAAAAGGAAGAGAAACTCCATGCTTTAGCAACACACCAGCAGAGGGAGATAGTCATGCACATTACAGTCACACTAGTGAAGAGGACAGGGTAATGCCAGCACACAGTCGTACCCAACAGAGACATAGTCATGCTGGGTGAGAGACACATAGTCACACTGAAAAGTGACACACAGTGACGCTAGCAAGTGACACACAGTCATGTTGGTAGGTGTCCCACAGTCACGCTAGATGAGAGACACAGTCACACTGAGGATATAGTCATGTGGGTAGGGACACACAGTCACGTTTGAACCGGATGGACACATAGTCACACAGGCAGGGTGGATACACAGTCATGCAGGCAGGGTGGACACACATTCACGCATGCAGGGTGTACACAAAGTCAAGCAGGGAGGGTGGACACAGTCATGTTGGCACACAATCACAGTAACACTGGCAGCGTTCACCGCCTAGCCCTAGGGCACATACTTACAGCCCATCCTCATGACCCAGCAAGGAGAAAGTACATTCCATGGCTATAAAATGAAACACAACCCAACTAGGATAGAAACCCACATCCTACAGAAGAAGAGAACTAGCCCTCCATTGGTTCACAAACATACAAGAAGGCAACGACTCGTGGCATCAACTCTTGGATCACCAGCATAGAGTAGCATCCGTTGAGCAGCATAAAATGTCAGTGCCAATAGTGTCATTAAGCAGGAGCCGTTGAGTATTAGCAAGTAGGCGTTGTTGAAACACCATTGAGTAGTCCCTCCCTGTGAGATTAGTCCCCTTCAATTGTATTGGAGCCAATGGATTCAAGATTCAAGGAGCCCAGTGGATTAGAGCAGTTGATAAGCCCATCCCCATTGGATTCAATAAGCCCATTCCATTTTATTAGAGTACCCCAGCTCCATAGAATACCAACATCTCTAGTGGGATCTCCTTTCGGGATCTCCTACCAGTGTTAACACTTGTATCGACACCTACTTGGCATTGACTATTGGAATCGCAATCTAGGATCGCTTGCTAGCTCGACTACAGATAATTGGCACTTATCAACTATAATAGGGCACACAAGTGTTTCTTCGGGTTCGGAGGCACATTGCTCTACCAGGATTAAAAAATTGTATTTTGAGTAAGCCAAATAGATTAGTGAATCATGTAAGATGATTCCTTCCATATCCTAAGTAAGGTGAAGTGGTAAAGTCTGGTAGAACGGGTGGATATCATCCTCGTAAGTAAAGGGTGAATAGGCAGGGGTGTAGCGGAATTTATCGTCAACTTTTAAGTTTTGTATCCATAAAGCATTCACAAAATAAGATAGTGCTTCTACGACAAATGATTCCTACCTGAAGCACTGGATTAGTGCATGATGAGGTAGGGTAAGTGAGTATGAGGCGTGGAATGATAATAGTAAATAAAAGAAAAGTGAAGTAAGGATCGAAGACTAGTGGGTTCGAATTCCTGAATTGTATTGGCTCCATAGTATTTTAGTCTCCATCCATAGACGAAGTATAACACAAAGTATAGGCTCATTTATTTGTCCCCTTCCCATTGAGTAGGCCCATTGGATAGTAGTAGCTGTATACCTCATGTTTTGTATCGATGGGTAAAGTTGGAAGCTGGCTTCCAATGTTCACTTATAAAGCTATCATTTGTCTAGTAGTATCCATAATGGCACATATCACTACAATGTTCCCAATAACTAATGCTTTACAATCGATCTTATTAAAATGGACAAGTTAAACGTCTCCATAGCGTATCATCTATTTCTCTTTGTAATATAATGGAAAATGGAAATAAGTTACCTGGTTGTACATCTTCATTGCTTTCGCTCAACTAGGTTCCTCTTTCCTTCATAGTTTGTTTATAGGTATAGGAAGAGCATAGTCGTCCCCCAGGTCAAATAGACATTAGAACCCCATAACAACAAGTCAGAAATTAAAATAGGTTGAAAAAAGCTGGTACAATTTCTTCAGTTTGTAAACAAAGATGGGATTCACATATATTTACATCCAATCTCACCAAATGGGGCTTAGGATATGAATATTAAGATTATAAGATTCATCAATGGGGATCAAATGCTAAATCTTTTAACAAGAAATATGTCCATTTTTATCCAAGAAAAAATCATGTGGGAGACTAGTCCAAGTCTTCTAGGTTCTGGTGGCTTCATCCTAGAGAACTCTTCAACATAGGAGTCATTTCCATGCTAACCTTTCAGGAAGATATCTGTCTTAATTAGAAATAGTGTTATATTGAGTTTTCTAAGTCCAAATCAAGTGACAAGCACGATCACGATTCAATACATCTTTTGTATCACACCCATTGCCAAGTAAGTGTTTGAGCCACTACTTTACATGACATCTAGATTCTTCACAGTATAAGAGAGCCATCGATGTTAAAGTACTTCATCTCTACAATGTTGAAGTACTTCATAGCACATGATGATTTCAGTTAATCCATGCACAAGATATAATGCTTTGCATGTATGAGAGTTGCTCTTATCTGCTCTCCATAAATTGTAGTCAGGATTTTATTGATAGCTTGGCTTTTTCATCTTTTATTACACCTTGTCGAGGTTTACCTATACTAGCTATTAAGAGATAGTAAATTATGTCATATCACCACCCATACCTGTCATGTTGTACATCAATTCTCTGAATTCCAACTTTCTCTTTAACTCCAACAATTTATTACGGTCGCTAATACAGAGGAAAAATAAAAATCAAGAATTGTTCCACATGAATCCATGCAGATGGGTGCGTGTATTTGTTTTCCATGTTAATGAGTTGTTCTAGTTTTAGTTGTTGGAGAAAACTCTGTTGGCAACAACAATTATGAACAATTTGCAAAATTAAACTCTCAAATTGAAACTTAACAATTATAGAAATGTGATATGGCAACAAGTATATGTTGTCAAAATTTGACATTAGAATTTGTTTCAAGCAATTCCACTGGTGTGTTGAGGTGGACTTGAAAAGTAAGTTGCCACCTTTTATTTATGTTTGTACTATTTCAGGCAATTTGGGGCGTTTTATTGTTCGTTTCATGTATGGAATTCCCCTAGATCGTCCTTCAAATTGGCCAGAAATATTAAGTTAGGGTTTTACTGCCATTTCATCCATGAAACACTTGGCTTTGCTCCTGTTATGATCTTATTCATGCCCAAAAGTGTCTAAGATGCACCCAGATTTATGAATTAGTGTGGTTACATGCTGTTGTTTATTTGAAAGAATTCCCAGGTTCATTTTTTGAGGCTGTTATGGGGCTAAGACATACCCAGGGGCCAAAAATGCCCATGAGGCCAATTCAACCCAAAGGAATTTGTATGAAAGAAATAAACAGTTGCTTACATGCGACTTGTTGAAACACATGCTAGCACACGTTAGATTTCATTCACATTAGGAATGAGAATGCATGACAAATTTTCTATTTTGAATGTCTTATATATTAAAAATATTATTTGTATTTATTGTATTGAAAGAATGTAGAGTGTGTCGCTCAAGGCAAGGGATGATGAAAGTTGGATTAACTGGTGGGAGGATGCCATTTCCTAAACCGTGGCCTTTTTTGGGGGATATGACACTAGATTGCTTCTTTATGTTGCAGACACAATAAATCTATCAAGGAGGAGCTAAAATATGTATCCTAGCTTTAACAAGACAATCCCTATGCTATTGAGAGGCCAACTTATACAACTGAACTTCAACATTTCCTTAAGGTGGATGAACCAATAGTATTGAGTGACCCAACTTAGAGCTTGATTGGATTGATTGAAAACTAGATATAGGTCAACGAAATATTTCTTCAAATCCTTGGCCACCAAGGAGGTTGGCGAAAAGATCCATGGACTCAAAAGTATGGGAGTTTTAAAGTGATGTTGTCAACTACTACAAGTTTCATTTTCAATTCGAGGAGTTAACAAAACAATGAGAGGTGGGAATGACTACGGATAAGCCCTCTAGTGATGAGCCGTGGGCTATAGGGGCTCTTTCTAGTTGATCGTGGACTGTATAATCCCTCTAGGGATGGGTCGTGATCTACTGGCATCCTTCTAAGTTTGATTTGTGATTGTTGGTGACCTCTTTTGTTGAGTCATTGACTGTAGTGCCTCTTCTTTAGGAATACCATGGAATGTGGTGGTCTTTCCTAGTTTGGCTGTGGACTGTGGTGTTTTTTTCGCAGCTGGGCCATGGACTGTATTGTTGATTTTTGAGCAACTTCGAGAGCCATTCTCTGGGAGAATGGAGGCACTTGGTTACCAAGTATTTGACATTGGGTCAACTTAATGCAGCTTGGGGCTGAGGCACTTGGTTAGTTACTAAGTCATCACTAAAAGCCCTATATTAGATCTAGGCAAGTGATAGACCTCACCTCTTGGTCAATGAATGATGGGACCTTCTCGAGGGATTGACCACCCCTTGTTGAAATACCCAACACTTGACCCTGGTACCATTGAGGAGAACATTATCAACAATGAAAAATATTCCTTATCTTGATGATGCACTTCAAGTTGACTTATATGTTCCTTGAAGACCACTTGAAGGACAAATAAACCTATTGAGAGTCCAAGTACCCACAAGGTTGGTCCTTGCACAAAGACTTTGTACTATTCAAATTCGAAAAAAAAATAGAAGGTCAAAAGCAAAATAAAATAAAAAGTAACAAATATAATAAAATGGTCAAAAATAAAATAAAAGGTAAAAAATATAATAAAATGGTAAAAAATAAAATAAAAAAATAAAAAATAAAAGTCAAAGGTGAAACATCTTGAAAGATAAAAGATTAAAATCCCTAAGGGCGTCTCCTTAATCTTTGGACTCATCTCACGATCGATAAATAAAGTTCATTCTCATTTTGACAAAACACAAAATCATCTTCATCTCTATTACAAGAATTCGCAGGGTTCTATCTACTGCTTACTCCCATGTGTGAACAGTCTTGATGCTTTGAGGATTGAACTTTACCGTGGGGCCTATATTGAAGCTACAACACTATTGGTTGAAGGTGTAAGGGTTGAGATTAATTTCTGCTAACTACTCCTCCACTATAGGATTCATCTCAGCACATCCAAACTCAGCTAGGGCTCATGGCTTCCCTACCCCAACTCACGGCTGCCTTACTCCAGCTCACGGAAGCCTTGCTAGGCGTTGTTCCAGCTCTCGGATGCCTGCTAGGGTTCGTTTTAGATCTCTGTTGAAAAGCTAATAGCCCAGGTGTGGCTTAAACTAATAGCAAAGGTGCATGAGGACAGGCTGTGATAGTTAGCAACACTTTTAGCCTACAGACATCTTCAGTTGGGTTATTTTTTTATCAGCACTGTATAGTACTGTTATTGTTCTTTTGACAGACATGCCCTAGAGGCAACTTGGTAGTTTTGTAAAGGTCTGCAATTTATTATTTGCTATTTTGCAAACTCAGTCATCTCATTATAAGGAAGAATTTTTCATTGCTGGGGTTTTAATTCTTGCAAAAGGTTTTCCCCAGGATAAATCTTGTGTATCTGTGCATGTTTGATCTCTTCTATTTCTGCTATCTATCTCAGATTTATTTTATCTATTGCTGATATATTTTTTTCAAGTTGGATAATTGAAAGGAAAGACTGATACTGCTATCAAACTTAAATCCATGTTAAAATTTAACATGTATAAGCTCTCTACAACTAGTTGTGGACTAGTGTGGCCCTCCCTTACTAAACTGTGACCTGTGTGAGCCCCATAAGGGCTGTACTATGACTACTATAATTTACCTAGGATGGGCTATGACTATGTATTCCCTTTAGGGATGGATTGTCACTTTGTTTACTACTGTAAATTGGGTAGTGATTTGTGTGTGCCACTAGGGCTTGGTTTGTGACACCCTGAGGTTGTTAAGTGAGGTTGTAACCTTCACTAGACTGTTATGGATGAATCCATGAATCCAAGTAGATGGATGCATGTATCTATTTGCCATGTTAATGAGCCATGCCAATTTTAATTGTTGGAGAAAATTCTATTGGAAGCAACAAATATGAACAGCTTGCACAAGTAAACTCTCAAATTGAAATTGCACTAGAAACACATAATCTTGTGTTTCAGTGGATGGACTAGGGTTTAATGTAAAATGACTACAGGTTGGGGAAAGAAAATCTAAATCTCTATATACTACAAATTCATGTGAGAATTATGAAAGACTCTCATATTATATAGAGAAACTGGTGAAAGTTTGAGGTATATATTAGCTCTGGGAGAGACATTTGTACTGAATGCCATTGAATACTGGACAATATCTCTTAAAGCTGGAAGCTAATATTAAAATCCTTGAAAGTTTCTCTGTGTATTAAATTGCTTATACACTTACTTCATAATGGTCCATATCTCCCAAGTGGTGGAAAAAAAATGAGAAGTAGTTGGAGTACAAAGGTATGGTATTTGCATTGGTTAGGGTCTTAATTGAAAGCATTGAGAGTATGTAAGAGGAATGAACATGGCAGGATCGTAAGAGATATCGCAGGTAACCAATGACTGGGAAGCCCCTCTTTCTTTTACTATTGGCCCCTACATTTATACACCTTCATAAAGGCATTCAATCAATACCCACCTTCAACACTTTTCAATATCATGTTTGACGAAATAATCAGCCTTAAACCTACCATCTATGGTTTATTTGTCCTATGTTTATGACTTCAAAATACTATAGACATATCTCCAAGAAAATCTCAACCAATGAATTGAGTTCAATACTCTGCCATTAGAGATAAATACAACGATCATCAAGGAAGATTGAATGAAAGACATAGTCCATGCCTCAAAAAGTAAGACCATGGTTAAGGACAATGTTGTTATGGGGATATTAACTACTGATGATGAAAATTAGAAGGATTGGGTCCGCAACAAGTTTTTCTTGTATTTGAATATAATGAATGCAACAATATGATTTCAGTAAAAAATGTCCTGATGTTAGTTCAATAAACTGGTTAGGAAAAAGTGCTTACTTTTAGTTACAGGTTAGATGAGTCATATCAGTATAGAGCAACCACACTATTGCATTTTCTACAATTTAGTAAATTATGGACCATTAGAAGACCACATTTATGAGCCAATATAAAACTATGCCTCACCTATAGTCGTGTTATAAAGAAGTATGCTCAAGTGTTGTAAATTAAAATCTAGACTGTTCTTTGCGTTGAAAATTAAGTTGTTTTATAAAGCTGCACTACAAGGTAGTAGAGTATTCCCTTGGAAGGATACCTGGAAATAGGGATCTAGATTAAAATTGGAACTGATACTTTTTTATATTAAAACTCCAATTCTCTTTGATCTGATGGCTATTATTCATTTCAATTAGATTTCATAGATAGTTCAAAACCTTTTGTGACAATTTGAGCTAGTATGAAATTTGATGGCACATGTTTGTTACTTTATGCACAAACATGCTACTTCCAATAAGGATTTCTGACTGATTATGTTGCCAACCACTGAGCAATATATTCTTTTTATTCCTCCCAAATTTCCATCCAACAAAAACAAGTTTGCATGATGGAATATTAAGTATCGATGTTGCAGATTTGGATCTGCAACAATATTTTCTTCTATTGAGTAAAATATTAAATCTAAATGTATGCTATTGCCAATTGGTGAAGCGAGTCAACCGAAGCTAGTGCGATAAATTGGATAACCAGCAAGGTCTGAACTTTATTTTTTGTTGCATGCTTGATGAGTCATAATAGTAAATAGCATCCAGTCTCTTGTATTTGCCACAAAGCTCAGGTATGATCTTTCAGGGCCTTACACAAGCAGAGCTCCAGAAGTCTAGGACCTTACATGAGGAAAAAAATTGGACGACACCATTGCATATTCTTCATTATATATCCTTATAAGTTAGAATAGAATACAACACTTAATATGGATTGTATAGTGTTATCATGAAGCACTCAATTTGGAATTTAAAAGGCAGAGAAATCTTTGTTGTTGAACACTAAACTTGTTCTTCGAAGATTGTCTACATATTGGAGTATGCTTAAGAGGACATTGGGAAATGGGATCTATTATCTCTCCAGGAAACTCTTCTAGGTTGCAACTTGAAGATGCCTAGTAACTTCAATATTTTTAAAGGGTTTACTCAATGGATCAAGTCAGATGACCAAAAGGACCTCACACACTCAAGACATGCATAATACTCAATCAAATAGACAAGGATTCTAACTATCAATGTTCAGAGGGTTTGTAATAAAGGTGAATAGATGAAGAACTCACTATGCTAGCAGATTCACACATAAGACACTCACATATGAATGGATGATCATAACAAGGAAAATATACTTGTAATTCCAATAACTGACACAGAGATAGGATGATAGCTATGCTGCATTAAGTAAATAGAATAAACGTGAATGGGACATCCAACCACAAGTACAGAACATAAAGAAGATTAAAGCTAAACATGTAATGGAAAAAGAGCTTGTATTAGGTGACAAAGCACATGAGAAGCTTGAATACAATAAGTGTCTAAAAGTCTCTGAAAGTTGAACCCTTGCTTTTACACTAGTCACAGGATTTATAGCCTTTACAAAATTTATTTCAGATCCTGAAAAAGTGGATCGAATTTACTAAAAATAGATAATCATAATTGTTTGTAAAAAATAGGTCAAAACACTATCTTAACTGCCAATCTACCTAAGTCCAAAACCCCCCTACTCCTCGAACTCTTTCATAGCTGAAGTGGACACTGAAGTAGAACTTGAATTTGCTATCTGGCAGATAGGTCACGCTTTGTCAGAGTAGGTAGGGTTTGTGGCCTAATTCACCTCACTGGCACCTTCAAAATTAAAACAGAGCCAAAATACTGGTGCCTTTAATTAATTTCCAACCTTATAAATCATCCATGAGGTGTTTAGATCAACAAAAGTTGGTTCTGTGTGAAACTATGCCTTTCTGCATTGTTCTGTGCTTTCGATGGCTAAGAAAGCAAATTTCCGGGCTTGTAAGCTGTCAGAAGCTCTGTTTTTGGTGGCTAATGAACAACTGCGGTGTTCACCTAAGCCACCGAAAAGTCTGTTTTAAAATTTTAATCAAAATTGTGATCACACCTTACCTTGATGTTTTAAGACTTCAATGCTGATTCTTAGGTGTCTCTGTAGCCTGCCTAGGGTTTGGGATGGCAGCAGCATCACAGGCTGCTTCTGGGCCAAAAAGGCTTATTGCCACTTCTGCTAGGGTTTCCAGTTTCTGGTGAGATTGAGGCTGGGGGCTAGAATTCCTTGTTTGCAACTTGGAAAGCCCGATTTCCCTGTAGAGCCTTACTTTCTCTTTCCTTAACTTGAGATTACTCTCCTCTAGCTTGGTATACTTTCTTTTTATCTCCTACAGAGAGTCACATAATGTAGCGTTCCTCTTGGTTAACCTCTCATTGGTTCTTTTGATTTCTTTTACCAAGACTTCTAGCTCATACACCTGCCTCAATAGCTGATTGATTTTTTGGTATCTAGGTTTGCTGGATGAAGCTTCTGCCACTAGTTCACCCTGGTCTTCCTTTGGTGTGGGTGATGGAAACTCCTCCTGCCCTATTTGAAACTGATGTTCTAGGTTAGTTTCCTGTTCCTCTTCATCCTCAAAATCAAAGTAGGGTAGGTTGAGTATATTTATGTCTGGTGCTGGAACCTCTTCTACCTTTTCATCGAAATCCAGATTCCTCTTTGCCTTCTTGGTCTTGGGAGCTGGAGAGGCCTGATCCACTGCAATTGGAGAGATTGCCCTCCTCTTTCTCTTACCACTCCTGGGAGTGGATGACTTCTTTGAAGAAGACTTCCTTTTGTCTTCTAGCTTCAATTCTGTCTCAAACTCATTCCAAAATAGGAAGTAGGTCCAGGTTATGTTCCTTCTCTGTAGCAATTCAAGGACAATTAGTTTGATCATGCCATGATGGGATAGCTTTCCTACAATCTTGGTGGGCTGGGATTTAACTTGATGGGCCATTTTGGTCAGGCTCTTGTGTAGGTAGAAAGGCAGCTTCAGTGGGCTCCTGCCAGTGAAATGGTTCATTAACTTGAAATGGTATATCATTACCCTATTATACCTGCCCTAAGAAGTTATATAGACTATAATTGCTTTCAACAAATGCTGCCATTTCTCCTCAAGCCAGGATGAAGGGATGATCTTCTTCCATACAATGTTCTTGTGCTCAAGCTTCAAGTAAGACCAAAATTCCACATTCTTTGTGATAGTGGTTTTGAACCAGTTTTCCCCAGTCCTTGGGAGCTTTGTTACTTGTGCTATTAGACCCTCCTCCACCTGGAACTCTTCTCTACCAATCACTGCCTTCAAGCCATCAAAGGAGAGAGCAAAGGCTTCTGCCACTTACAGGTGGAATCCCTAAATTTTTTCGTATAACCTATAGCAGCCTGAGTCTTTGAAAAGTTGGCATACCTCTGGGTGTGATTTGAGGTAGCCAATGTCACCCAATTCCTGTCTTAGGGCCGATCCTCCTCCTTTCTTTGTTTTCTGGATTGCTCTTCTGTACCTGTAAAAATTAAAATTCCAACCTTGGGGAAGGAGATTACAGTGCTAGATTTAGGGAGGGCTTGGCTCAGTGAGGAAGCATGCAGGAAATGTGGAAAGAATTGAGGAGAGGGTGTTGATTTTGAGGGGGTTGATTGGCAATTGGGATTTGGGCAGGGTGACATTAAATTTTGATGAGACTTGTGAGCTAGCGAGTGCTACAATCATTCTAACTGGAAACCAATGCTTTGTGGTGGTTCGATTACAATCACAGGACAGGTGGAGGGTAGTGAGGGTTTGGGTTTTTTATCAGTCACTTCGGTTTCATAATGACCCCCTCATTTACCAACTCATTATTTATTGCAGGTCCATTCTTTTCAGCTGTTAACGACTTGATGGTGGCGCTCTCTTTGCTGACAGTTGCTGATTGTGATGGATGCACCAACCATTTTTCCCTTTTTGGGCTTTTGGTGGCTAAGGTAGCCCTGAATTCTACTTTTAGGCTGCCGAAAGCTAGGCTTTTTGGTGGCTAATGAACGGTTGAGATGTTTTCCTAAGCCAACGAAAGCTAAACTTTGATTTTTTATGGAAAAAACAAAGTAGAAGGTGTTCCAAACTTCATTAAGCACACAAACACTTTCATAATGTGCCCTGTGTTATCACTCCAGGAAACTCCTCTAGGTTGTAGCTCGAGGATGCCTGGTAACTTACAATGTTTTTAAGGGTTTTCTGATATGGATCAAGTCGGATAACCTATATAACCTCTCACTCTCAAGGCATGCATGAAGCTCACTCACTTACAAGGCTTTTAGTTACAACTTGTTCAGTAGTTTGACAAAAAGGTGCAGGGATGGAGAACTCACCAGGCTGGCAGACTTACACACATAACACATGCATATAAATGGCTAAATCCTGCTGAGGATGGTATTTATAAATCAAATATCACTAAATAACCAATAGGATGACAGCTATCAACTTTTTTAATAAATCTGACAATGACCTAAATGCACATTCAAGCAATAAACACAGTAAAGAAAGAGATGGCTGAACAAATCACAACAAAAGAGCTTATATTTAGAATAAACCATATGAGATGCTTGATAATGGAACAGGCTTATAAATTGCCGGAGTCGAACCTTTATTAATAATTTAATCATGGGCTTTATAACCTTCTACAAAAATCACAGACCCTGAAAATCCGATCTGTTCACACAAAAAATAATTGAAAGTAATAGTTTTTCCAGATTAGGGCTTCAAACCCTTGCCAACTATTTGTTTATCTACTGTGAAGATCTAGTTCACTGAGCGAATTTTAAATAACTGAAATGGTCGCTGGTAACCACCATTGTTGGTTAACTGTGAAATTGCTGCCAACAACCAGTGTTTCGACAGTTAACTGAAGTGATTTTTCTTGTTTATTCCACTAGATTTTCCTCTATCTTGTCGCCGTAGTCGTTGATCGGAAGTTTTGTCTTCTGTGCCATCGGCGCTCCAAATCTCAGTGCTAGTGCTCTCCATCACCAGCTTGTTGGCACTCAGGAGCTGAAATACTTATGCATCGGAACCTTTTAACTGAACTCTGCCGTAGCTTTGGAGGTGAAACAAACTAATTGTATTGCTGCTGGAAGTTGATTGACGAAGGAATCGGGGCATTAGTCTTCTATGCCGCCGATGGACAGTATTGTTATTCGTCAATGCACGCAATTGTTACTCGAAATGTTTTTCGTGATTGATCGGAAGCCTTGTCCATCACCTCACTGACATTGTGGAGTTGCTTGGATTTATCTCATCGATTTGTAGCCCTTAGAACCTCCAATTGCCGATGAGTCTGTATTGTCTTCAGATCCCGTAGTCAGTCTTTCTTTCGCAGCTGCGGCTCCGTAGTGAACTATTTTGCCAACAGTTAGTCTTTTCAAGTTTCGACTTCTGATACTTGACTTCAGTGGAATTTAGTTCTTCATATCATCGACATTTCAGCACCTTTCAGCTTTGCCTCGCTGCTACTTAGTCCTTAGTTCTTCCGATCTAATTTCATCGCTATCGGAGGTCAGTAGAAGTATGAAGCAGAACGTTTAGTCACTATATTCTCCATAGTTGCGGCGTCGCAGTGAACTAAAACTCCACAATTTTGGCGTTCAGAACTCAAAACTCCCCACCATCGAAACCTTCAATCCCTCTATTATCCGCAGGTGCAGAACTTTTAGCCACTATCTTCTCCGCTCACTGTTTAAAATGTTCCGATGGCAGCGAAAAGTTTAGCAATACGCCTAACTGTCGAAGGGGTCTTCAACCTGTTATTTATCTTCCATCTTTCGGTGGCTAATGAGATATTATGATCCTCACCTAAGCCATCGAAGCTACAACTTTATGAAATTTGCGTCCAAATAAAAAACAAAGGCTTTCAATCTGTCAGTGATATTCATATCTTTCATCACATGAGTTAAATTCTTCATACTATCAAAATAAATTTATTTTGGGAGATAACACCCTGAAATCTTTCTTACTACAAAAAATAAATTCTTTGAGTCTGACCTATTTAAGACTAATTTATTTAGGAGATAATAGGATCCAAACTAAAATTGGGATTAATTATAAATATATCTAAAGTTCCTTTACTTTGGGTTCTAAAGGTTGAGATCGAAATCCACCTTGACAATTTGGGCAAGGAGAGAATATGAAATTGCTGGTGTTTATGCACAGACAATAGGTTTAAAAAACATCGCTTTCTCACTAGTGTTGAAGCTGACAACAAAGCAATATATCCTTATTTTGTCTCCAAAATGTCCATCCAACAGAAGTAGGTTTGCAAAACTAAAACCCCGAGATTTTGCCTAATCAACAAAACCATCCACCCATGGCATGTTACCAATAGGGAAGCCATAGGTTACAAGTTCAAATCTGGTTTTGTCCTTCAAGGTTAGAAGCCATTATTGCCAAGATTTTATTGATAGCTTGGCTTTGCTAGCTCTTATTACATCATGTTGAGCTTTGTCAACCGAAGCTAGTGCGGTAAATTGGATAACCAACAAGGTTTAAACTTTAGTTTAAGTTGCATGCTTAATGAGTCATAATAGTAAATAGCATCCAGTCTCTTGTATTTGCCACAAAGTTCAGGTATGATCTTTCAGGGCCTTAAAAAAGCAGAGCTCCAGAAGTCTAGTACCTTACCTGAGCAAAACGCTTGGATAATACCATTGCATATTCTTCACTATATATCCTTAGAATAGAATATAACATTTAATATGCATCTGATAGTGTTATCATGAAGCACTCAATTTGGAATTTAAAAGGCAGAGAACTCTTTGTTGTTGAACACTAAACTTGTTCTTCAAAGGTTGTCTACATATTGGAGTATGCTTGAGAGGACATTGGGAAATGGGATCCAAATTAAAATTGGGATTAATTATAAATATATCTAAAGTTCCTTTACTTCGAGATCTGAAGGTTGAGATCAAAATCTACCTTGACAGTTTGGGCAAGGAGAGATCTGAAGGTGAGATCAAAATCCACCTGTTCCCACAACAAAAATTAATGGCTAATGATCAAGATGACCCCATAACTTGTTCATTTAGCCTATCTCAAAAATTGAGATTTTGTGAAACTAGTCATTTACATGCTTGTGTTAAAAGATATTCACCTCTAACCACAGTTGCATGTGTGAAATGCTCAACCCCAAATCCATCAAAATAGAGGAAATACCACCATCTTCTAGTGGCTCTTGCAAATATATTTACCCAATGTTGGTCCTCACCCTTGTGAACCACACATGATCCACGTGCATGGTAAGCCCGTGATTATAGTATTATAAATGACTTAGCTACATCTACCATCACCATGTCTCATGTAACATGAAGCCATTTCGGATCTAAAACTTGATGTCTAATGTAACATGTCCAACTATAATTTTCAATAAGGAAAGGTTTTTTCTTACGTAAAGAAATATAGTATGCATATCAAGTAGAAAAATCGTCTCAATTTATGAGGAATAGCATGTATGCTTGGGAATAATGTTTTATCCGTATTCATGCTTCTAGGATTAGGTTAGCATTATATGTTTTTTCTTTGTAATCTTCCTGTTAGATTTGTTTGAAACAATACTGTTCTTACCATTTTAAAAGATGTAAAAGATGTGGCTACTACTATGTCTTAAACTAAAGAAGAAGATGGTTTAATAAAGGCTTAATAATTTGACCTCATATATGCCAAGTATTGTTAGATGTATATCATTATTCTAGACAATACTCAACACCCTTCTCACAAACCATCCATACCAAGGGCATCTCACGCTATCAATGACATTATAGGTTTAGTAACTCATGTTGTAATCATTTTGGGTACATGCCAGCCTCCAAGTCTATAGTCTTTATAGTAGTAGTTATGGATGGGTCAACAAATCCCATGGAGTAGCTATTATCCTAAGTCTATTCCAATTCACTTTACAATGAACAATAAGAAGCCAATACTTCATACACAACCCCCCACCCTCCCACTACTTATGGAGGACCACCTCTCCTAACTAGTATTCCCCCTACCCTTAAGGTGCACCTCAAAATACTCCATCTTATTAGGGATTGTTAGTTCTTAATAATGTTGTGTCCTTTGCCAATATCAATTTATTTCATCCTTATCCTCATTAATGGGTTAGGATTTTGTTCAACAATACCGATATCCTTACCAACTTCCTAAAAAACAATTAAAGAAAGTCAAGAATAGGAACGATAAAAGTAATCCTAATGAACCAAACCTGACTTGGGGACAGCGATGAAATCAACCTAACCAATGAAATAATGACAAGGGAACTAAAACCTAAGTAAGCAAAGAAAGAACACTAAGATCAATACAAACTTTCCTTGTGGCCTTTATGGGGTTCAAGGACATTGTGCACATCATTGTATATAGCACATGAGATTAAGTGTATGTGCACTCCCAAACCTATCAAAAGAGAATGTTCCACCACATGGAAACTATAAACTGCAACAACCCATCATTCTATAGAACCTGTTCCCACAACAAAACTTAATGGATAATGATCAAAATGACCCCATAACTTGTTCATTTAACCTATCTTAAAAATGGTGATTTTGTGAAACTAGTCATTTACATGATTGTGTTAAATGATATTCACCTCTAAACACAATTGCATGTATGAAACGCTTAATTCCAAATCCATCAAAATAGAGGAAATACCACCATCTTCTAGTAGCTCTTGCAAATACATTCACCCAATGTCGATTCTCACCCTTGTGTACCTAAAACACCTTTAAAGTGAACCACACATGATCCATGTGCATGGTAAGCCCATAATTATAGTATTATAAATGACTTAGCTACATCTCCCATCACCATGTCTCATGCAACATGATGCCATTTCAGATCTAAAACTTAAAGTCTCATGTAACATGTCCAACTGTAATTTTCAATTGTCCTTGAAAATTCCATATTTTGAAGGATACTTGGTTTAAAGAGATTTGTAAATGTTTATGGCAAGGGGTCATCCAATACTAAGAAGTTCCATCTAATTGAATGGAATGTAGTTAGGGCTCTGTTACCCCCCCTTATTTTGCATGGGGTGTCCACCTAGGTTTTCATGAGGGTTTTTGGGTTGATTTCTGAGTTTTCTGGGCAGGTTTGAGGCATGATTTGACCTTGTATCTGGGCTAATTCCTAAGCTTTCTGGGCAAGAGCAAGGACAGAAGCAACAACCTGGGATGCAATGGAGTTAAATTTGGGCACATTACAGCAGTTCTCAGCACAATTTTGTCATCAAACATCAATCAATATTGATACTAGGTGTGTTCTGAAGCAACAGCTTTAAAACCTCAAACCTAGGCATTATTTGGACCGCCTTAACCCTCATAACAGTAGCAAGAGAGGCTTGAATTCAAGTTTGGGCTTATTGTAAATAGCTCTAGGCTTGCATGTATGTGGAATCAACAGCAAAACCAAGTTTTGGTGAGTTCAGGGCAATTCTGAAGCATAAATAGTGGTAAAAAACATCATTTTTAAGATCTACGTTGTTTTAGGCTAATTCTATGTGGTTTGTGGCCTACAACATCACTTAAAACATCTTTGTATTGAAGTATGAGCATGAAAATAATGGTGAAGAGGCTGTGAATTCAATTATGGGCGGTCTTTTGAGGGAAATTAGCAGTGCAAACCCTTGATTTAGCATTTTTAGGCTTTTTGGGCATAAAAACAGCCCTCATCTCAGATCTGGGCAGGGTGTAAGGCAAATTCTTCAAACAGTACCATCTATGGTTTCTTTGTATCATGTTTTATGACTTCCAAATACTATAGACATATCTCCAAGAAAACCTCAACCAATGAATAGAGTTCCATACTCTGCCATTTAGAGATAAATACAATGATCATTAAGGAAGATTGTCTGAAAGACATAGCCCATGCCTCAAAAAGTAAGACCATGGTTAAGGATAGTGTTTTTTTAGGGATACTAACTGATGAAAATTGGGAGGATTGGGTCCACAACAAGTATTTCTTATATTTGAATATAATGAATCCAACTATATGATTTCAATAAAAAAAGTCTTGATGTTAGCATGCACCTTTCAGGGACACCCCCCCTGAGATTGGAAAAGCACCAGTCCAAACGAAAAGGCATCTAGTGGTGATAGGGTTAGGTGGTCTATAATTTTTAGGTTGTTCTACTGTTGTAGAGTTATGTGATAACATGAAGAAATCTAGCTTTATCTCTTGGTTTGAACCTACATGTCACCATAGTTAATGACCATGAAGTAAAAACTTAGGGCTCTAGGGTGGAAGCTACCAAGTTAATCTATTAGCATCTTAAATCTCTCGGGTGCTCTATAATTGTTTGCTGGTATTTTGTAGTGGATCTCTTTAGCTTTTTGGCTCATCTTTGTGGGTAGAGTCTAAACATTCAAATCAACATTCAGAAACTGTTAGCAGTATTCTACAATGTTAAAACCACTCAATTGGCTGATGGATTATGTGCTTCAATTTTGTGATATTTACTTTGAAAGTGGACAAGAAGAAAACATTACAGGACTTGCATTGAAAAATTGTGTATTCATTTCCTAGAAAATAAAGTCGACCGGATTAACTACATAAATAGATACCTGTTACAAAATAAAAAACACAAGGAGCGATCCACTGGACAAGGCTTAAATAACTTATCCTTGCTTGTCTGATTTTGTGCAATGCAATTGTTCTGCAACATCATTGATGCTAATGCCATAATCATTGTTGTTTTTAGATCATCTAGCTTTTGAAGTATGCTGAGAAGAATCCCAGTCAAATCTGTGCAACTTTTCATCCTCACAATTTGCCTATGTGGTCTCGTCTAGTTAGACATCCCGTTTTGTTAGTAGAGACATCATCATTGTTCCTGTTAGACTCATAGACTCATGAAATATGTTGAGGGGCACCCCACTCAAATTCTAATGCACTTTGCACCCTCATAGATTGCTTTTAGTTAGACGTCTTGCCCTATTGGTAGACTCTTTAGATACTCAAGTATTGTCTAATATTAAAGACCTAAGGCTCCATGCAGTGAAACTAGCTTCTTTGCTCTCCTGGAGGAAAGCTTATTGCTTTTGATCGAATGAACACAGTAACAGGTGAATTGGTTCCTCTCATATTATATCTTTTAAGGTTGGTAAGGCTATGGCTAGTTAAGGTGATAGCTATAAAGCAATTGCTTACATATATCAATTGTTTATAGATCTTGTAAATAGAATTTCAAGTAAGCATGCACATGCTTGCACACATAAGCATGTTCACAAAGTCACAGACACAGGTGTGCCTGCGCACAATATCTTCATGAACAAAAATGCTTGATAAGAGCCCCAAATGATTTGAGACACAACAGTAGAGTAACTAACAATTTGAGATAGTAAATGGACACCAAGCTGGTTGAACTCTACCCCCATGCATACTTTCACCACCCAATCAGGTTCTCTTGGTCTATAGTACTCCCTCAATGATGGTGTGTTGAAGTAGAGACCAAGTCTTGCAAATGAAAGGAATGATTGTTGAAGTACATTGCGCTCATTAAAAATGAACATCTTATCAATAACATCTCAAAACCCCTCTTTTACCTATCACTTGTAAATGAGAGGCATTCTCCTAGCCGTTTCCACACCATTTAGGATTGAACACATAGGATGCTATTGTAATGGTGTCTTCATACAATCTAACATTTGTTGAAATTTTCCATCATTTTGATATTCCACAACCTTTGTTTCACACTTTTCCTCTCATTTTTCTTTGACTCTACCTGGAACAAGCATTGGATATTAAATTTGGTAATTATTAAAGCTCCTAGATTATGCAAATGTTTACCTACAACCATACTCCTTAGGTATTTAAAGGTCTCAAGCAATGGAGGAATATTCAAGGCCACATATACCATTGACCCGATAAAGCTCAGGTATGACCTTCCAGGCCTTACACAAGCAGAGCTCTAGTAAGTCTAGGACCTTACCTAAGAAAAAATTGGATAATACCATCACATATTATTCATTATATATCCTTAAAATAGAGTACAACATTTAATATGTATTTGATAGTGTTATCATGAAGCACTCAATTTGGAATTTAAACGGTAGAGAACTCTTTGTTGTTCAACACTAAACTAAAAATGCAACTAAGTCACCCCTAAGGATATTGAACTCGTGTCGCCTTGCAATCGAAACCCACACCTTAACTGAGTGAGCTAGCAGGAATTGACTGAATGAGATGTAACATTATATTTGAGGTGCTTGCCATGTTGTGCCAGTTAAAATATTTCCAAGCACCAATGGAACAGTTCAACCAACCTCAGAAATATAGAAGTACCTCCAAAATTTGTTGTGTTCACACACTATTTACTCACGGTTGTCTGTTATACCACCCAATACTATGGCACCAACCTGGAACCATTGCTATCTCAGCTGTTCTGTTGGAGAAAAATTTCTGCCCACTCTGCCACTAAATATTTGCCAAGAAAAAATGAGTTTTTATAAAATTATGGAAATTATGTTGCAAAAGTTTTAAATTTGAAACTTTCTGTCTGTCTTGGTATTTTTGCATGTTGTTGGTGTACATTTCAACCCGCTATTGGTGTTGATTTCAACCATTGTTTGAGGGTTTCTTCTCATGTCAACCTTGAACTTCACACTTACCCAAGGATTTGTGGTTGCCTACATGTCAGTTTGATTTTGCCTTGGGATTGAGACATGCTAGAAACATGCAAGTCTACACTTAGAATTTCATGCTGGTCTGCATCTTGAAGTTTGTGCCAGGCGTCATTGCCTTAGAAAAACATGTTTTTGTATCTCGAAAAATGCACCAAACTAAAAATGGAAAATTGCTCCCTGAACACATCAATTTGAAATATGCATGCCTTCCCTGCATAGGATCTGATGCTTTTGCTTTACTTCTTGAAGTCTATTCCAGCCTACAAAAATTGGCTTGCCAGAAATTTAATAAATGAAACGAATTAACTTATATGTCTCTGCCATGCAATCTTGGCTTTGCCTGGAATCTGCTCCAATGTGTGCCAATCCTCTGGGCTTGTTCAAACTTATGTGCCAACATGATCCTTAGGGTACTTTTGGCCTTCATCATCCATGACAGAAGCCTTCTTGGCTCCATTTGTCTGGCTATGATGCCATATTAGTATTTTCAATTGTGTATAGTGATAAATTAGAAAACAACAAATTCATATAGCTTCAAGTATATAAAGACTTTTCACTTCATATTCCCAATATTTATATAAAGACTATTCACTTCATATTCCCAATATTTATATAAAGACTATTCACTTCATATTCCCAATATTTATTTTAAGATGACTTAAAAGTTACAATTAGTCATCACAACTTGACTTTACTAAAAAATACTCTTCCTATATGACCATTAAATATTTTTGTTATCATTTAAGGTTGGTGAATCCTCATGAGTTTAAGAACACATATACGAGGAACACAAGGTTTGTCTAATGCTATGAGTAGTGCAGACAACCCCACTTTGCTGCTGCAGAGACTCCACTGGGTTGTCGTTTTACTGCATTATCCTTGTCTGTGCTATTTTAGCCAGGGTTTGTGGTTGTGTTTGGAAGGACAGAGACACCATTTTGGAAATCAGGGTGCATTGGGGTGCGAGGGAGGTGCGCACATACATATGCATAAAAAATATATTGCAAAAACATAAAACTTCTACAAATCAGAAATAAAATTTGTGTATAATATCAAAAACTTAAAAAATAAAACATGTGATATGATCTATAAAACTAAACTTAATACCATTGGACAACATTACTTTGCAATTTATATGAAGGGTACATAGTTGTGGGGGGTATAAATTTTAGGAACATTAGTAGGCTTACATTCTATATTTTGGCACTTGATGCACAATTTGGATCTCTATAAAAGTTTGGCAGGCAATATAAAGCACAAATCAAACCTTTGTATAGCTACATGACATAAATTATATAGAATGAATTTCTATATCAGCTAGTTGGCATGAAATATGTAGGTCAGGTTATTAGGATAACTTCCTGACATATTCATTTAATAGATCGCATGGCATGGAAATTGCATAATTCAATCAGATTGTTGGGCATCGAGGATGCAGATCAGGCCTTAAATTAATGATATTAGGCATGGGATTAGACTGTTCAAATCATAATTTCAGATTGTTTTGAGGGCACTCTCAAGTTTAGTTGTGGGTCCCTTCCTGCACCTGTCATGTGTACCCTAGAATGGGGAGGTGCATTGCTATGATAGGGAGATGCTCCAGTACTATTTTAAAAATATTGTCTTAGATTTAATTACGCATGCTTGTTAAAATCTATAGATTGAGTTAAAGAACTTGCACAGTTCTTTTATCATTGTTTCTTGCTTTTTAGAATTACTCCTATCTATCATGTTTCTTTATAAAATAGAAATGTTTTTGAAACAGTTTTTTTTCAATATCATAATAATCATGGGATATGGATTAGATTAAATATGTATTTTATTAGTTGTTCTCTTGTGTTATAGCTCGAAAGAGTTGTCAGAACATTGACTGCTACTGGTGACCATGAAAAGATATCGGCAATAATCAATGTGCTGATGCATGAATTTGATTCCTCCCCTCAAGCAAACCATCGAAAAGTATTTGATGCAAAGCTGTCATTACCTTGAATATCCATCTAAAGCTTATAACAAGTTGATACTGTTTTCTTACTAATGTTTTGCACTTCTATTGACACACATTTGAACATGGAAAAAGGTCAAAGCAAAATTCTTTCTAGTAATAAATTTGCAGGGGGTGCAAATTTTGGTTTTGGGATTGTGGCAGAATAATGTTTGCTGTAGTGAAGGCCTGGATCTTTTGAAAAATAAAATTTCCCCGTGGACAATCTTGTTTGTTCTACAATATTAAAATATAGATATGTCCTTCTAAATAGTAATCTAATTGCGGGTTTGGCTTTTCTAGGGTGGTTTGATAGGTTTGGCTGCAACAACTATTGGTTTGGCATCAGAAGCTACTCAAGATTTGGAGGTGAGTGCTATTTTAGCAGGTCTTGTTTTAGTTCATAGTCTTTTTCATGTGTCAAAAACATTGGAAAGTGGAAAGTCAATAGGCATACATGCGAAAGACCTGACATTACTAAAAGTAGTGGATGATGAGGAACTGTGTTAAGATATTTTATAATTCTCGACATTTCGATCTCTACTTTGAGATCATCATCAAGAGACCAGTCATCTCCTGATGATGATCTCAAAGTAGAGATCGAAACGTCGAGAATTATAAAATATCTGAATGCAGTTCCACATCATCCACCACTCTGTTCCTGCGTATGACTTTTTTCAATTACTAAAAGTAATTATAGAAACATGATTTGTTCTGAAAGACATGTTATCACTAAAAGTAATTCTAGAGACATGAATTGTTCTTGTATCAAACTACAATGAATGAAGAGTAAAATACTAAGTCTAATTGAAATGAATAGTGGTGGTAAAATTGATTTTTATCATCTAAAATAGATCAGTTGTAGTGAACACAAGCTGATGCTATTTCAAGAGTGGAAAGTAAAAATCCATTAATGTTACCATATGAGAGGCATAGTTTTAATAAAACTAATTCTAGAAACATGATTTTGTAACATGTTCTTTGTATCAAATTGTACTGATTGTAATATTATAGAAAAAAACCAAGACTCAAGTTTGGCAGTCTCATTTAGAGTTGATCACTTGTAGTGAGCTCAAGCACACCTTTTTATGAGCGAAAATTATTTTGTGAAACAACGTCTATTACTTAGGATGAAAGCTTTGGAAAGTCAATAGGTACACCATTCAAGAAGCATGGTTTTGATAAAAGTAATTCTAAAAACATGATTTTTTTGTATCACTTTTTGGTGATAAAACTCTAAAGTGTCAAGTGAAATTGATGTAAGTAAATCTATATCATCTGATCACTTCTGATGAGCTCAAGCTCAAAATTTTGAAAGATCTGGTAATTAACTATGGTAGCAGTTTTGCTGTGGATTTATTCATGTATTCATTTATATATGTATGTGTGTATGTATAATGACCATCTACCCCTCTACTTATAAATTATAATGTGGGTAACCTACTCATCCACAATAAATGGACGATTGTATTATGGTAACTATTTGACATTGGCATGTCATATAGAGATAATGAGTGGGGATGGGTGGCCATGGGTAGCATCCAAATGGGGATATACTTAAAACCGAATAAGGTGCCTCTCACCCTAGGACTTAATGCCAACTCCAAGTCACCTGAAACTGCAAAACAGTTTTGATATGGAAATGACACTTTTTAAAATGTTCAGGAAGTGTGAAAATGACATATTTAAATAATTTAAAAAATAGTTAATATAAAAAGAATTCAAACTCTAAAATATTTTGTGCTTTCATTTCCATATTTTAGATTTTTTGGGGTTGTTGCCTATTTAGGACCTTTTTTATGCACAAACAAGACATTCTTGGATTTCTTTCCCTTTGAGGGTCTTTCATCTTTTTTCCTTTGGAACAAAGGAAACATGCCATTTATGGTCTTTTGGATAGGAAGTGTCTCAGAAATCTTGTGGAAATGTTTCCAAAAACAGGAATGCCTTGCAAACATTTCATGGGTGTTTCATACCTATTGTGATTTTCAAAATATTTTTTGGGCAGGAAACAGGGGATATGCAAGAATTTCCTGTGGCCTTTCCCTATTGTAACTTCTCATAAGACAGTTGTACCAAAATACCAATTACAAAGTAATCTCAATTGGATTATGCAATTGTGTTTTTTATTTTTATTCAATATTGGGCATAAAAAGTGAACAAGCTAAAAGATTCAAATTCGAGAAAGGAAATCAAGGTCAATGACACTTTACATTCTTAGGAAAACTTTAAATGTACAAGTTTGAAGGTTTGAAGTGAATGGTTGTTTTTATTTTTGTGAATAGTTGGCTTTTTTCTGGGAACAATGGGGTTGTTAAATTTCCTTTTCACCAACTTGAAATATAGCTGATATATCATGGTAGCTGACATTGAATAGATTATCCCATTAATATTATAATTATCTTTAATTCTTTTATATGCTTTGTTTTATTATTTTTCTTTCATGGAATATGGATATATATTTGAATGTGTATGAATATATCTCTATTTATGCACACAAATACCTTCATGTACTTGCATATCATACTGTAGTCACATGTGCACAATAGCATTTGCCTGTGGCTAATAATATTTTTGCCAATATGAACGTCTTTGTTGGTGTTCATTGTTAAAATATTCATTATATCATATATGATGCACATGGTAGGAATCTTCTTTTAGTAACCATTCATGAGTTTTTCTCTTAACATCCCATTGTTGAACACAATCACACCATCAATGAATAACAACATTTATGTAGCAACACACACATCCTCAATTGGATTCTACAACTATTTCTTAAACACCTCTCTTATTCTTTGTCCATATCAAGTTTAGTTTATTAGGTATGCATCGATACATTATGTTGTTCTCTAAGACCCTTTTGCGGACCACTTTTATAGATTGCGTAATTGTTTAGGATATTTTGTTGCTTGAGCACGGTAGCTTTTTGTGCTTATTAGTGTGTTTGGAAAAATTAAATGGATTTAAGCATGTCTGTCTTTGGATCTTATTTTCTTTTATTAGAATTACAAATGATGAAATCTATGTGTTAATATTGCTCCTCTTCCCGATTCTTAAAGGGTTCTAGCTCAATGGAAGAGCACTTGCTTTACAAGCAGGAGGTTGGTGGTTTGATTCCTTCATGCCCTAATGATACTGCAATGTGTTTCTAAAGGTAAAAAATGTAGTAGTGCAAGATGGATGCAATATTAGACGCAACACTAAATGCAAAACATGATGTAAAAGTGGACGTCACACCAGACACAAAAGTGGACGCAAAAGCTGACCTTATGTCAGCCGCAAATGTGGACACAAAAATCGATGTCACACTAGATGCAAAATTGGATGCAAAAAGAGACTCAACACTAGACACAATTAATTACTCAAAAATGGATGCAATCATAGGTCAAAAACTAGACCCAACCATAGATGCAAAAGTGGACTCCTAACTAGACGTAAAATTGGACATTAAATTGAGCACAAATTATGGTGTATTGATGGTCATAAAACTAGGCATAACATCAGGTGCAAAACTGGAAGCAACATTTGGCGCAAACAAAAACTTAAAACGAGACACAATATTGGATGCAAGATGGGACAAAACATTGGATGTAAAACTAGATGTAATATTGAATGCAACATTGGACACACAACTAGATGCAATATTAGATACAAACATGGGTGCAAAACTAGACACAACACTAAGCGCAACACTGGGTGCAACATTGGGCTCAAACATAGATGCAAAAAAGACATCAATCGGGATGCAACACAAGGTGCAAACCTAGATACAACATATGACTTAAAATGAGTTGAAACATTTGGCACAAACATGGATACAAAAAAAGACGTAAAACAAGATACAAAATTAGATGCAAATGGGGATGCGACATTATAGGTAAAATTGGATGCAAAACTAGACGCAATATTGGGCCTAAAATTGGATGCAAACCTAGATCCAACGTTAGATGCAGAATTGGACACATAATTTTATGCAAAACATGGTGCAAAGTTGGGTGCAAGACTCGATGAAAAACTAGCAGCAAAATAAGATGCAAAACTGAGTGTGAAACTGGGTGCAGACAAGGATGTAACAAATAATGCAAAAAAAGATGCAATAGAAGTTCAAAATTGGGGCAAATAAAGGCGTAACAAAATATCCAATTTAGGACATCCACAAGAAGACCAATTGGAACTAATATAAATATGAAATAAGACCAATAAACACTATTATAAGCCTTTATCATATCCATTTTAAGAATGAAATCTTCTAAATGCTTATGATTTATCGAATGCATTCACTCCTATACCAAACCCACCGCTTCCAAAATCTAACGATTATGAAGAAACCCAAACTGTTGTCTAGATATAAACTTTCCCAAAAAAGGATTTATCATCTTAGATATAATCTTTGTTATGATATTGTAAAGTAAATTGCACAAAGAGATTGGCCTATAATTATTAAAATTCACAGGCCTATATTTTTTCGGAACGAGTGCAATGTAAGTCTAATTAACCTTGCCAGAAATCTTGCCCAACCTTCTGAACTCATTGATGGCTTTATTTAGATCCTTTCCCAGTAGGTCAAAGAAATGCAAGTAAAAATGCATAGTCTACCCATCCAAGCCATGACTTTTGTCCTTATAAAACTAATTCAAGGTATTTTTTACCTCCTCAACCGATATAGGAGCATCGATAGTCCTACCGTCTTCCTCAGAAAAGAAGCGAGGAAAGTTTCTAATGATATTTAGTTGATTTTAATTATTAGGAACAAACCTTTGAAGATAAAGGTCTTTGAAATGTTGAACAACAAAGGCCTTTATAAACTTGTTATTAGATAGTGTTGAAATACCATAACTTCAAAGGATATTCTAAATGTATTTTACTGATGTAACCCAAGGGAGATGTTATTATTCCTCCGTCGAGGTGTCACTGTTGTAATTGGTCATCATAGAGTCATGAGTAAAGCCTCCATTGTAATTCAAGTCATTAGTGCCCTAATGAATACTATAAAATATTGTTTTGAGTCTTCCTAGGTGAAGTCGACCTAGACAGTTTAGCGGGGCCGACTTGTTTAGGGTAAAATTCAGTTGGATGAATGTGTATAAATAGAAGAGTCGTGCCTCTTATTTGAAAACATACTCACTCACTGAAGTAGTGCATAGGAGAGAGAAATAGATATATCAACAAGGAGGAGAATACTTGTTTTGGGGTTTTATCTTATACACCTTATACATAGGAAGTTTTGCTGGGTTTGCTTCCCCTTGGGGGTTTCCCAGGATAAATATTGTGTCTATCTTGTGATTGTGTTTCTTTCAGAGATTATGCATATGCTACTGTTGTGAATTTGGATTGAAAACTAATGATATCTAGTCTAGCATATGAAATATTAACATGGTATCAAAGTTATCCCGAATAAGACAACTTTCACAAGGTGAAACTCTCTCTCCTCCCTCTCCGGAAGAAATTAGGGTTTTTGCAAAATTTGGAATTTGGAAGATTTGCTTGCATAGAAAGTTGTGCCTCCCTAGAGTACATCTAATGAGCCCATGATCAAATTTTTTGGGTGAGTATCTGGTAAAGCCAAACCCTAGTTTGTCCTTGAACGAGAAAACTACAGAAAACCAGAACCATAAATTCTACAGAGTTGCAACCTTGCAAGTAAGATTTGAAGGGCGAATATTTGGGATCTCCATAAATCAATTGGACCAACCAAAAAACCTCAGTCAAGCGCATCTCCTGGTAAGGTCAACTTTTCATTTGGAGAAATTTCAATGTTTAGTGACCTACTGGATAAGATGCCCCAAAGCACTAAGTTTGAAGATAAACTGGAAGGCATATAAAACTTCCTAGCATGGAATTATAGGATTGGTCTCATTCTCAAAGAGAATGGACTTGAGAAGTACATCAAGGATGAAGTTGCAGAACCAACAGAAGTTGAAGCTAAGGAGAAGCATGAACAAGACCTAATCGAGGCAATGAGGATCATTGCTAATTCTATCAAAGATCATTTGATGCTTCAAGTGTCATCTAAGAAAACACCAAAGCAGATTTATGATGCACTTTCTAGAATGTATGAGGGAAGGAACATCAACATCAAGATATATATGAGAGCTCAGCTGAAGGGCACCAAGATGAGTAAAGGAAAATGAATTCAAGATCACTTCACAAGGGTGTCCCAGTTCAGAGAGCAACTAAATTCCATTGGAGACACCCTTGATGAGGAGGAACTAGTTATGACTGCTCTCAATGGTCTCACTAGAGCTTGGGACTCATTCATACATACTCTATGTGCCATAAAAGAAAGTATGAAGTTTGGCATAGTATGGGAATATTTCATTCAAGAATAAGCTAATGGTAGCTCACACAGAAGCTCTACTCAGAGAATATGATCGGGCTCTAGCCATCCATACTAAAGGAAGAAAACAATCAAACTTCAAGAAGGGTAATCATAAACCTTCAAAGAATAAGTTTCAAAAGAAAAAGAAGGATTACTCAAAGTATCAATGTTACAACTTTCACAAGATAGGACACCTTTCCAAAGAGTGTCCATCACCAAAGAAGAAGAAGAAGAACAAGAGACATCATGCTCATCTAGCTGAAGATGAGGATGAGGAAGAAAGACCTCAAAAGAGACGAACAAAAGAAGAAGATGTAGATGAATATGTACTATTCTCTGCACTCTCTGGGTGTGTAACACCTGGAGAAGATACATGGCTTATTGATAGTGGTGCTTCAAAGCACATGACAGGGACGAAGAAAACTCTGTCGAGAATTGAAGAAAAGAACTCTCCTCAGAAGGTATCATTGGGAGATGACTATCAATATCCCATTAAAGGTATTGGTGAATCAATATACAAGCTTGACTATGGGACTTCCATGAAGATGAAGGAAGTATTGTATGTACCAGGTTTGAAAAAGAACTTACTTTCCATCTCATCTCTAGATAAGAAAGGGTATAGAGTTTCTTTTATAGATGGACAAGTACTTATGTGGTCCAAAGGAAAGACACTTGAAGATGTTGTGGTCATTGGAGAAGAAGAAGGAGGATTGTATAAACTCAAAGGACATCCAGAGACAACCCTTTTCCATGAGACAACCAACTCAAGTGAACTATGGCATATGAGGCTTGCTCACATCAACTACAAAGAATTTCCCTATGTGATCAAGGTGGTAACATGGTTACCAGATTTGACTATTGACCATGAGAAGGATGTGAAAGAGGAAAGAACATCAAGAATACCTTTTTGAAAAGTTAAAGAAAGACTAAAGGTAGATTAGAACTAATTTATTATGATGTATATGGTCATATGCCCTCCATATCGTTAAGTGGATATGAATATTATGTCACATTTATTTATGACTATTCAAGAAAGACATGGATATACTTCTTGAAGAACAAGAGTGAAGTGTTTGGGAAATTCAGGGAATTCAAAGCCTTGATAGAGAACCTTTCATAAAAGAGAATAAAGACACTGAGATCAGATAATGGTGGAGAATATACTTCAAAGGAATTTGAAGCATTCTGTAAGGAGGGAATCAAGAGCGAACTAACCACTCCCTATAATCCCCAACAGAATGGTGTTGCTGAAAGAAAAAATAGAGCCATTATGGAAGCAGTGAAGACCACGATTCATGACCAAGACCTCCCCATGCACATGTGGGATGAAGCGGCAAGAACAACCATATATGTGCATAATATATTATCTCACAATGCTCTTAAATTCAAGACTCATGAAGAAATGTATACAGGAAAGAATCATAAAGCGAGCCATATCTATATATTTGGTTGTCCAGTATATGTGCATATTCCAAAAGAGAAGAGAACCAAGTTGTTCCTTCTGGAAAGAAGGGTGTAATACCCCAAAATTTCATAAAAATTAAAAATTTTTCTTGCAACAATTAATGTTTACAAAACATCGCTTAAGAGAGTAACTTAACTTTTAACAGTTACATTATAAACGGTTTAATCTAGATACTAAAAAATTCCAATTATTATTTTCTATTGTACTTTATTCACTAATTGCCTTCAAAATTTAGTGATGAAGATCGAGCTCGAAAGTAATTGTTCTGAAGTAGTAAAATATTTAAATCAAATGTTTATTTAATTGAGAGTGCAAGGTACTAAAGTTTATTTCTTGCTTACTGAAGGGACTTCTTTTGTTGTGCCGAGGCTTACTTAGCTTATTGAAGCTAATGCAGTGAAATGATGATTCTTGTACAGGTCTTCTTATAGGTAAATCGTTTTGTTTCTCGATTTCAGGATTGAGATTAAAATCCCAATTGCAAAAGGAGAAATGCTAGACTACTTGTTTAATTTAAGATTTTGATTATTGCAGGTATCGCCAAAACTAAGCTTTTCATAAATCTATTGCTATAAATAAATTAGTATGTCACCTAGAACAATGCATTATTTATTTTCTTTATGAGTATGACGTAAGCTATTTAGAGGTTTATATGGTTAAGTGATAAACAAAACAAGCATACAAATGTCAGAGAAAGAAATGCTTAATCCTAAACTATATCTATAGGTTCATCTTATATAATTATAGTTCTGAGTTGTTCAAAATATAATCATTTTTAAGTCTGAACTTGAGGTACCAGGTTTTATACAATTAACTAGTTTTTTGAAGGTTACTATATCAACATGTTAGCTAAGGTTCTAAGTTATGATGTGAAAATGCATTTATGATATTTATATGTTTTTAATACACATATATATATATGTCAATAATCATTTAAAAGTTTTTAAAAGAAAAGCACAAATGTTTATGGAAAATATACTATGCAAAAACTGACCCAGTTCAAAATGCAGGCTAAACATCACGATGATGGACTATAGGGAAAACTCGTCCAAAACCCACAAGATTTGCCTCTTAGTGGAGTCCACGTGTGGTAAGATCAATGGTTGGGGTTTTGAAATGTGTAACCCTCGCTATAAGTCAAACTCAGACCTAAAAACTTGCTGATTTCTCCATTTTTCTCGTTGTTGTGAGGCCGAGCCGACATGCTCATGGCCCTTGGGCCTCTGTTGCCAAACTGAACCTTTACGTCTCTCAATCACTGAATACAGATGAGCTAAACCTCTTTGAAATTCATGGGGTGCCTTCAGTAAAAAAACATATCTCTCGACGGTGGTCTTCTTGTTTCGGGTTATCAGTAGATCTCTTGGCTTATGCTTGAGGCTTTTACGGTCTAGCTTTCTCTCTTCAAGCCAAGGTCGTAGACTGAGAACTTCTCTTTAATAGGTGGCTTGATACCACGGTACCTTTTCCAGGGTTTGAAAGGTTTTCAAAACTGCTGTGGTGACAAAAAAAACCAAACTGAAGGTAACTTCTTTTTCATCCTGCAATTTCTAAATCTTTTTATTGTAGAAGGTATCCACTTTCTTCTTCATAAGAAACTGAAAGCTAAAGACCTTGGTTTTGTCCAGGCATTTACTGAAGTTGGGACGCATCCTCCCGAAGTCGATAAGAAGGGGTTTGCTTGTATTTGAGCCCATACCTGCCCCCATCCATAGTTTAATCAAGCGAGCCTCATTTTCCGTAAAGACCATACCTGCTCCACATAGTCCTTTTTGATGTGCACCATCAAAAAAATCAATCGCTAAATCCTCAACAAAAACCGGGGTGGAAATATTCCTGGTAGGTACAAGAAAAATATTGATATTCATCTCTGACCAACTTCTCATCACATGAAAACAAACCTGGATTACCGATGGATTTACATTTTGAAAAATAACCTTGTTCTTCATTTTCTAGACTTCCCACAGAGTAATAAAAACCAAAGGAAAAATATTGTGATGAGCTAAAATCCATCATCTTAAATTATCCTCAAGAATTTTACCATCCCAAGCTCCATCAAAGTTATTCCTTAGACCCAATTCCATCCAAACATCTTTAAAAAAGAGGCAGCTACCAAAGAGATGATTCATTGTCTCCAGTTACAATTTGTAGAGGGAACATATACCTGGACTGCTCATGCCTTTTTTACAAATAGAGTCCCAAGATAGTATTTTCTGGTTTAGGCACAACCAGGAAAAAAGCTTGTTTTTATAAGGAAACTTTCCATTACAGATCATGTTCATCCAGCAACAAGCATTATCTTCCAGGTTCTCTTCCACAACCAACTAATATGCCAATTTCACACTAACATCACCATTTCCTTTGTTATATCTCCAAACCAATCTATCACTGGAGTGAGAAAGAAAAATTCCCACTTGATAAAGAGGACACACATACATATCCCATTCTATGTCCAACAACTTAGACATATGTAAATCTCTAGATCTAAGCCACACTACATACGCGCAATGTTGAACACATGAGACGTGCTTAAGAACAAATAAATCTCTTTTATATATATCACCTATAAGACTCAACGAAATATAGGAGGAGTCTCCCAATCCCATAATAGGGTCAATGGCAAGAAATAAATGTACCCCTCTCCCAGCCATCCAACAGATAGACTTATTAATGATAGGAAAGGATTTCAACATACACCTCCAATAATAAAGGACCCTTAGGTCTTTTGAACCACTGAAATAAAGGATCGTTCTTCACTTACTTATATTTTATTAATTTTCCCCAAAGACCATCATTAAATAGATATCTCGAATATGTCTTAGCGCATAAAGAACGATTAAACCAGGATAAATTCTTTATCCCCCAGCCACCTAGTCACTTAGGTTTGGAGATACTTTCCCCGAAGGAAAGATGATATTTTGACAAATTTAGTTTACCAGCCCAAAGAAAGTGTGACATTGGATTTCTAATATGATAATGATTGATTCTGGAAGGACAAATAGAGAAAACCAAAATATAGGAATACTATGCAGAACCGCATTGACCAACACAAGTCTCCCACTAGCCGATAACGATCTGAAATCCCAAGAGCTTATACGCCTCTGAATTTTCTTAATGAGCCAAGACCAATCACTGATTTTATAACCATTCGGTTTTAAGTGAAAACTGAGATACTTAAGACCATCATTTAAACCAATCATCTGGTAAGGAAAAAGCGAAGCAATCTGAGTGCAAGTACTGAGATTACTAAATAGATACACAAAATTGGATTTTTGAACAATTATTTCCATTCCATATGCTTGATAGAGAGAAATGATAATCGAATGAAAAATATGCCATTCAGAGAAAATACCTGCACCAAAAATAAGTACATCATCCACAAAATGTAGATGAGAAATAGATAAAGTTATTGTCACATGAACCCCCTTAATCCTCCTTTTATGCTTCTCCTTATTTATCAAAAGACTCAGAGATTCAATAACCAAAATAAAAATATAAGGCGAAAGTGGATAGCCTTGCCTTAAACTTCTATAACCCCTAAAGAAAGAGGTTGATGAGCCATTTATCGGAATAGAAAAACTCGCTAAAGTAATACATGCCATTATCCAATTTAGGACATCCACAAGAAGACCAATTGGAACTAATATAAATATGAAATAAGACCAATAAACACTGTTATAAGCCTTTATCATTCCATTTTAAGAATGAAATCTTCTAAATGCTTATGATTTATCGAATGCATTCACTCCTATTCCAAACCCACTGCTTCCAAAATCTAATGATTATGAAGAAACCCAAACTATTGTCTAGATATAAACTTTCCCAAAAAAGGATTTATCATCTTAGATATAATCTTTGTTATGATCTTGTAAAGTAAATTGCACAAAGAGATTGGCCTATAATTATTAAAATTCACAGGCCTATATTTTTTCGGAATGAGTGCAATGTAAGTCTCACTAACCTTGCCAGAAATCTTTCCCAAACTTCTGAACTCATTGATTGCTTTATTCAGGTCCTTTCCCAGTAGGTCAAAGAAATGCAAGTAAAAATGCATAGTCCACCCATCCAAACCATGACTTTTGTCCTTAGAAAACTAATTCAAGGTCTTTTTTAACTCCTCAACCAATATAGGAGCATCGATAGTCCTACCATCTTCCTCAGAAAAGAAGAAAGGAAAGTTTCTAATGATATTTTGTTGATTTTCAATATTAGGAACAAACCTTTGAAGATAAAGGTCTTTGAAATGTTGAACAACAGAGGCCTTTATAAACTTGTTATCAGATAGTGTTGAAATACCATAACTTCAAAGGATATTCTAAATGTATTTTACTGATGTAACCCAAGGGAGATGTTATTATTCCTTCGTCGGGGTGTTACTGTTGTAATTGGTCATCATAGAGTCATGAATAAAGCCTCCATTGCAAGTCAAGTCATTAGTGCCCTAATGAATAATATAAAATATTGTTTTGAGTCTTCCTAGGTGAAGTTGACCTAGACAGTTTAGTGGGGCCGACTTGTTTAGGGTAAAAGTTAGTCAGCTCAATGTGTATAAATAGAAGAGTCGTGCTTCTTATTTGAAAACAGACTCACTCACTTAAGTAGTGCATAGGAGAGAGAAATAGATATATCAACAAGGAGGAGAATACTTGTTTTGGGGTTTTATCTTATACACCTTATACATAGGAAGTTTTGCTGGGTTTGCTTCCCTTAGGGGTTTCCCAGGATAAATATTGTGTCTATGTTGTGATTGTATTTCTTTCAGAGATTATGCATATGCTACTGTTGTGAATTTGGATTGAAAACTAATGATATCTAGTATAGCATATGAAATATTAACATGGTATCAAAGCTATCTAGAATAAGACAACTTTCACAAGGTGAAACTCTCTCTCCTCCCTCTCCGGAAGAAATCAGGGTTTTTGCAAAATTTGGAATTTGGAATATTTGCTTGCATAGAAAGTTGTGCCTCCCTAGAGAGAATATATTGAGCCCATGATCAAAGTTTTTGGGTGAGTCTCTGGTAAATCCAAACCCCAGTTTGTCCTTGAACCAGAATACTACAGAAAACCAGAACCAGAAATTCTACAGAGTTGCAACCTCACAAGTAAGATTTGAAGGGTGAATATTTGGGATCTCCATAAATCAATTGGACCAACCAACTTGCCTTAGTCAAGCGCATCTCCTAGTAAGGTCAACTTTTCATTTGGAGAAATTTCAACTTTTAGTGACCTACTGTATAAGATGCCCCAAAGCACTAAGTTTGAGGATAAACTGGAAGGCATATAAAACTTCCTAGCATGGAATATAGGATTGGTCTCATTCTCAAAGAGAATGGACTTGAGAAGTACATCAAGGATGAAGTTGCAGAACCAACAGAAGTTGAAGCTAAGGAGAAGCATGAACAAGACCTAATCGAGGCAATGAGGATCATTGATAATTCTATCAAAGATCACTTGATGCCTCAAGTGTCATCTAAGAAAACACCAAAGCAGATGTATGATGCACTTTCTAGAATGTATGAGGGAAGGAACATCAACATCAAGATGAATATGAGAGCTCAGCTGAAGGGCACCAAGATGAGTAAAGGAAAATGAATTCAAGATCACTTCACAAGGGTGTCCCAGTTCAGAGAGCAACTAAATTCCATTGGAGACACCCTTGATGAGGAGGAACTAGTTATGACTGCTCTCAATGGTCTCACTAGAGCTTGGGACTCATTCATACATACTCTATGTGCCATAAAAGAAAGTATGAAGTTTGGCATAGTATGGGAAGATTTCATTCAAGAATAAGCTAATGGTAGCTCACACAGAAGCTCTACTCAAAGAATATGATCGGGCTCTATCCATCCATACTAAAGGAAGAAAACAATCAAACTTCAATAAGGGCAATCATAAACCTTCAAAGAATATGTGTCAAAAGAAAAAGAAGGATTACTCAAAGTATTAATGTTACAACTTTCATAAGATAGGACACCTTTCTAGAGAGTGTCCATCACCAAAGAAGAAGAACAACAACAAGAGACATCATGCTCATCTAGCTAAAGATGAGGATGAGGAAGAAAGACCTCAAAAGATACTAACGAAAGAAGAAGATGTAGATGAATATGTACTATTCTTTACACTCTCTAGGTGTGTAACACCTGGAGAAGATACATGGCTTATTGATAGTGGTGCTTCAAAGCACATGATAGGGAAGAAGAAAACTCTGTCAAGACTTGAAGAAAAGAACTCTCCTCAGAAGGTATCATTGGGAGATGACTATCAATATCCCATTAAAGGTATTGGTGAATCAATATACAAGCTTGACTATGGGACTTCCAGGAAGATGAAGGAAGTGTTGTATGTACCAGGTTTGAAAAATAACTTACTTTCCATCTCATCTCTAGATAAGAAAGGGTATAGAGTTTCTTTTATAGATGGACAAGTACTTATGTGGTCCAAAGGAAAGACACTTGAAGATGTTGTGGTCATTGGAGAAGAAGAAGCAGGATTGTATAAACTCAAAGGACATCCAGAGACAACCCTTTTCCATGAGCCTACCAACTCAAGGAAACTATGGCATATGAGGCTTGCTCACATCAACTACAAAGAATTTCCCTATGTGATCAAGGTGGTAACATGGTTACCAGATCTGACTATTGACCATGAGAAGGATGTGAAAGAGGAAAGAACATCAAGAATACCTTTTCGAAAAGTTAAACAAAGAATAAAGGTAGATTATAACTAATTTATTATGATGTATATGGTCATATGCCCTCCATATCGTTAAGTGGATATGAATATTCTGTCACGTTTATTTATGACTATTCAAGAAAGACATGGATATACTTCTTAAAGAACAAGAGTGAAGTGTTTGGTAAATTTAAGGAATTTAAAGCCTTGATAGAGAACCTTTCATAAAAGAGAATCAAGACACTGAGATCAGATAATGGTGGAGAATACACTTCAAAGGAATTTGAAGCATTCTGTAAGGAGGGAATCAAGAGAGAACTAACCACTCCCTATAATCCCCAACATAATGGTGTTGCTGAAAGAAAAAATAGAGCCATTATGGAAGCAGTAAAGACCACAATTCATGACTAAGACCTCCCCATGCACTTGTGGGATGAAGCGACAAGAACAATCGTATATGTGTAGAATATATTATCTCACAGTGCTCTTAAATTCAAGACTCATGAAGAAATGTATACAGGAAAGAATCCCAAAGTGAGCCATATCAATATATTTGGTTGTCCAGTATATGTGCATATTCTGAAAGAGAATAGAACCAAGTTGTTCCTTCTAGAAATAAGGGTGTAATACCCCAAAATTTCATAAAAATTTAAATTTTTTCTTGCGACAATTAATGTTTACAAAACGTAGCTTAAGAGAGTAACTTAACTTTTAACAGTTAACATTCTAAACGGTATAATCTAGATACTAAAAAATTCCAATTATTATTTTCTATAGTACTTTATTCACTAACCGCCTTCAAAATTTAGTGATGAAGATCGAGCTCGAAAGTAATTGTTCTGAAGTAGTAAAATATTTAAATCAAATGTTTATTTAATTGAGAGTGCAAGGTACTAAAGTTTATTTCTTGCTTACTGAAGGGACTTCTTTGGTTGTGCCGAGGCTTACTTAGCTTATTGAAGCTAATGCAGTGAAATGATGATTCTTGTACGGGTCTTCTTACAGGTAAATCGTTTTGTTTCTCGATTTCAGTATTGAGATTAAAATCCCAATTGCAAAAGGAGAAATGCTAGACTACTTGTTTAATTTAAGATTTTGATTATTGCAGGTATTGCCAAAACTAAGCTTTTCATAAATCTATTGCTATAAATAAATTAGTATGTCACCTAGAACAATGCATTATTTATTTTCTTTACGAGTCTGGCGTAAGCTATTTAGAGGTTTATATGGTTAACTGATAAACAAAACAAGCATACAAATGTCAGAGAAAGAAATGCTTAATCCTAAACTATATCTATAGGTTCATCCTATATAATTATAGTTCTGAGTTGTTTTAAATATAATCATTTTTAAGTCTGAACTTGAGGTAGCAGGTTTTATACAATTAACTAGTTTTTTGAAGGTTACTATACCAACATGTTAGCTAAGGTTCTAAGCTATGATGTGCAAATGCATTTACGATATTTATATGTTTTTAATACACATATATATATGTCAATAATCATTTAAAACTTTTTAAAACCAAAGCACAAATGTTTATGGAAAATATACTATGCAAAAAATGACCTAGTTCAAAATGCAGGCTAAACATCACGACGATGGACTATAGGGAAAACTCGTCCAAAACCCACAATATTTGAGTCTTAGGGGAGTCCACGTGTGGTAAGATCAATGGTTGGGGTTTTTAAATGTGTAACCCTCGCTATAAGTGAAACTCAGACCCAAAAACTTGCTGATTTCTCCATTTTTCTCGTTGTTGTGAGGCCGAGCCGACATGCTCATGGCCCTTGGGCATCTGTTGCCAAACCGAACCTTTACGGCTCTCAATCACTGAATACAGACAAGCTAAACCTCTTTGAAATTCATGGGGTGCCTTCAATGAAAAAAATATCTCTTGATGGTGGTCTTCTTGATTCGTGTTATCAGTAGATCTCTTAGCTTTTGCTTGAGGCTTTTACGGTCCAGCTTTCTCTCTTCAAGCCGAGGTCGTAGACTGAGAACTTCTCTTTAGCAGGTGGCTTGATACCACAGTACCTTTTCTAGGGTTTGAAAGGCTTTCAAAACTGTGGTGGTGACAAAAAAAAAACAAACTGAAGGTAACTTCTTTTTCATCCTGCAATTTCTAAATATTTTTACTGTAGAAGGTATCCCCTTTCTTCTGCATAAGAAACTAAAAGCTAAAGACCTTGGTTTTGTGCAGGTGTTTACTAAAGTTGGGATGCATCCTACCGAACTCGATACGAAGGGGTTTGCTTAAAAAAGAAGAAACTTCATGCTGTTGTTCACTATACTTGTCGATTTGGTAAGTCTCGGTCTTACCACCTGGGTTCTCCCTTTGGCGAAGAAAAGGGTTCTGCTAGCACAGATGGATGGACTTGTTTTGTTTACTGTAATTTTTGGACAGGCCGTAAGGCCATAACTTCGTTATGATGTGTCATGTTTATATATGAGAGGGTTTTCATTTCATAGACTTGTATATGTTGAATAAATTTTATAAGCCACATGGCTTCAATAATTACGATTGTTAAAGTATGTTAATGGATAGAACCATTTGGGTTTAAACTGGTTTTGTTTTTAATATATTTTACAGTCTTCAGTAATAAGGTTTTGGTTCCGAGATGTTTGTGTTTGGTTTACTTGGTAATTTTAATATAACAAGATTTTAGGGTTTTTATTATAAACAATTGTTTTGGGAAAGAAAATAGAGAAAAAGGAGAAGGTCTTCTTGGTCAAGGGGTTTGACCTTGTGTCCTGTAAAAAAAAAGAACTGTATAAAAAGATTTAGAGGAATTTTTATTTTATTTATTTTTACTCTGTTTAAATTTAATAGATTTTACCCTGTTGTATAAAATTGGATATAATATGTATATGTATGTATATATATATAGGCTTTGTAAACAGTGAGGGTTTATTTGAGGATTATGATGCTTAGATGCGAAAAGACATAAGTTGTATTTCTTGACAGTTTTTCTTAGTTAGGGTTTAGACCCAAGAAAAAATTATAGAATTTTTATTGTTATTTATGCTCTGCATTGTTTTTGTTATGTTTACTATTAATTATTTGACAATTGTTGTTTTATATTACAATGTTTTTTTTTTGACAATAATGGCTATAGTATATTAGAGGGGTGGTATGACCACCAAATAGAGCCATAGTCTCGTCATACACCCTTGTGGGAGCGACATTGTAGCTATTAAACTTCTAATTACGCCCTTATGAAAGTGGCAAAGCATTACCAGTCTTTAACAATATGAAAACTAAACATTTCAGTAAACAGAGGGGGATTCAGAGATTCAAAACACTGGGTTTGTCGTATCCAAAGAGTCAAAGAGACATATATAGGGAAAACAACAAAACAACAAGAACCATCTATGAAACTCAATTGAACTACCCATCCGAGTTGGATGAGAAACCTGGAACAAAGGCTTCGTGCTTGACGAGCTTGAGGGATAGCTTATCTACCTTAATTTCCAGCTCTGCAATTAGCCTGATTAAAGCGTTTTCTGACCACTTCACCTTTCGCTTGAGCTTCCTTCGCAGAAAAAGCAAGTCTTTACCCACATTGTCCAACCTCTTGCCACCTTCACAATCAATTACATTGACTTGGTTCTGCAACATCTTGAAGTCGTGCTTCAACTCTTTGATTTTCACCTTTGCGGGCTTTGGGGCAGAGGGCGCGTTAGAGGATGAAGACCCAGCATCCATCTTGACAAACAACAACTCCTTATCACTAACCAGATGATAGAGCTCCTGGAGAAGGCCATTTTTAACTGTGCAAGCAATTCTGATATGGCAACCATCCTTATTGATCCACTATTTTAAAGCATTGCCACACAGGGTCTCTGGCAACACCGTATCTCCCAACGCGTGAACAAGTAAGGCTACCATGAAATCACTCGAATGCTCCAGCTTCGATGAGACGCCTATCATATTCACACCAAGTGAAAGGACAGCTCCAAGGTGTGCATTTAACCTCCCTTTGACTACCGACTTCAAGACACGTGTCAGCATTCCTCCACCTATCTTGGAATCCAAATGGCGCGGTTCAAACCAGATCGATGGGGCCCACAAGGGGGATGACCGCTTGGACTTAACTCGAACCTATGGGGGGGGAACAAAGAGAGCTGAGGCCATTGATAATTAGCTCCCCGGTGCTGGGAGAGGAGCCCAGGTTTGTTGCTTTGTCAACCTATTTATTGTTTTTCCATAGCACATGATAAAATTCAATTTTACTAAAGGTGAGGACTTGGGCCTTTATTTTTTGGATAAGCCGCCTCAGGTTTATTTAGTTCGGAGTTAGGTTCTCGATTAGAGATTGAATAATAATTCTAGAGTCTCTGAGGACAGTTAACTTGGAGATTCCATGGGTCTTGGCGACCTCATCCCTTGCCATATTGCCAGGGCTTTAGCCATGTTATTAGTGTCATCTCCTAGACCCCAAGCAAACCTAGTTTCTAAAAATCCATCTAGAATGAAAAAAACTCCGCCCCCCCTACCACCCCGAAGTTTTATATTACAATGTTACTATAACTACGTATTTGTTATTTATAATACCTATATTATTACTACAATTTCATTATAGTATTTATATAATCTAAGTTGTTCCTATTTATGTTATTTTTTTGTTTCTGTAATAGTTGATAATTATATGTATTTATATTAGTTTAAGCCTTAAAGACAATTGTGTTTACTGTGCTAAAAAGAACACAGTTACACAAACTATGTACGTTTTTAAAAGACCTTCTTTTATGATAGTTTATGTTTATGTTTTAGACATATGTATTTTAACTGAGGGAACTTTTGAAATAGAGGAATCTTTCTTTTGAATAACTCTATAAAGATTAAAAGTAAATAATCATATTACTGCACATTTCAATTTGATCATCAAACTCAATTTCACCTACTGTACTAGAGTACTACCTCTTCATAGGTGTGGAAAAATACAGTCAGGTAATTTATTCATCAGTAAATTTAAAACTAACCCTAATTTAATCTTCCTAAAACATATTTGAACAGAATTTATCAATCTTGGAACAATAAAAGATTTAACTAACTAACAAAATAATTAGTCATATAGATGCATCAAATCCTAAATTTATACATTCCAGTTCCTATGCTTGCATAAAGAAAATAAAAATAACATTTAGAACCTGGTAATATAGCAGAGGAGACAACAACCTAAGGAGCTTGTTCCTCCCAACCAACTCCTGAAGACAGCTGAGATGCAAATCTTAGGACCCCTGAGCCTGTCTACTGGTCCACCTGGTTGAAAGCATCGGGTGAGAGAATAGGTTTAGAAAACCCTGCAACTCCACAGAGTAATCAGTAGTAATACTTCTGTCTGTACCAGTAAGAACTCAGCGAAAATAGCTGCACTAGTTCAGTAAATCAACACTTTCCACTCAAACACTTCTGCCTGTCCCCTCCATCGAATTTCTTGTGCACCAATTTCACTCAGAAATTTAACAAGTAAAGAATGAGCAGCCTCAGCTGAATTCAATGGGTATTTTTATCAGCATGCCTAGGTCTTTTCGGTTAGTTTTTCACTTAATGAGCCACCTGCTCTTGTTCCACTTTCTTGGGGAACATGACCACAAAAATAGGGAAGTTGCCTCCTGCAACAACTAGAAGTAGTTTGAGGATGCTGCCAAGTGTTAATCTGCTCTCAACCCAACCTATTCTATCAAGTGGCTAGTAGGCACTCATTTAACAGCCTCCTTAAGTTGTTGTCTCATCTTTTATTTATTAATTAATAAAATATTCAGCAATTAAATACAATTATCCTTGACCTCACTTGGTCAATAATTACAAACTTTATAATAAAATTAAAACACAATGTCTCCTAAAACATAAAATGTTTTTGCAATTTGGGGTATCTGACAAAGGGGATATTTGTTGGATACTGTGGATTCTCTAAAGCCTTTCGGACATACATTTCAGGATTCCTTCATATCGATATTAGTAGGGATGTAACATTTGATGAAGAGACAACTCTTAAGAAATATAGAAGGTGTCAACTTGAAGAAGTACATGAAGATGGTGTACCTCCCAAGATGGTAGAAGATGAACCCTGTCCTGAAATAGTAGCATTTGAAGATCATGATATGATAGAACATTAGGAGATCCCTACTATGGATATATCTTGAAAGAGAAAACCTTCTTGGGTAAGAGAAATCATACAAGAAGCAGAGAGATATGGAGCTGCAGAAGGCTCCACAAGAACAATCAAAATATCAAATCCATACTCTAGTGCTATAGCTTTGATGTGTGAACCAGCTATCAAGAACCCACCAGCTATGATGAAGCTGCACAGAAGAAAGAATGGGTTGAAGCAATAATGGAAGAATACCAGTCAATAATGAAGAATGATGTTTGGGATATAGTACCCAAACCAGAAAACAAGATTCTGGTATCTTCGAAATGGATCTACAAGATAAAACATGCTGTTGATGGAAGTATTGAAAAGTACAAGGAAATATTTGTGGCTAGAGGATTCTCTCATAAAGAGGGGATTGATTATGAAGAGACATTTGGTCTAGTATCAAGGTACACTTACATCATAACCATCATGGCACTTGCTTCCATGATGAAGTGGGATCTACACCAAATGGATTTAAAGACACCTTCCTTAATGGTGTGATTGATGAAGAGGTTTACATCGAACAACCACAAGTATTTAAAGTGAAAGACATAGTGACTCATGTATGTAAGTTGAAAAAGGATATGTATGGACTGAAGCAAGCTCCTAGAGCTTGGTATGGTAGAATAGATAGATTCTTGACAAGCTTGGGATTTACCAAGAGTAAACCTAATCCTAACATTTATATGAAGCTTATGGATGATGAACCAGTAATACTATTATTGTATGTGGATGATCTATTCTGACTAGAAATGAGAAAGAAATCACAGCTTGCAAGAAGAATATAGCTAGAGAATTCGAGATGAAAGATCTTGGATTGATGCATTATTTACTAGGGCTGGAAGTGTGGTAGAGCAAAGAAGGAATCTTTCTAAACCAGGGAAAGTATGTAGTAGAAGTCTTGAAAATATTTGATATGTTGGATTGTAAATCCATGGCCACAACCATGGAAACCAACTTGAAGTTGTTGTCGAATGAGTCATCAGAGTTAGTGGATATGACTCAGTATAGACAAATCATTGGGTCATTGATGTATATACGAATACAAGGTTAGATATATGCTTTGTTGTGAACACCTTAAGTCAGTATCTAGTTAAACCTAGACGAGTTCACTTGATAGCTGCAAATAATGTGATGAGGTACCTAAAAGGTACGATAGACTTGGGAATTTACTATGGTAGAGATCACGACTACATATTATATGGATATACAGATTTAGATTGGGTAGGAAGTGTTGCAGACAGGAAGAGCACCTCAGGTGGATGTTATTATCTCATATCCACCATGATCTCATGGTTTAGTAAGAAACAATCTAGTGTTGATCTCAGCACAACTTAAGCAGAGTACATAGCAGCTTGCTCTGCTAGTTGTGAAGCAATATGGCTTCAAAAATTGATGTTAGGACTATTTTACATGGAGTTGAACACCACAATGATTCTTTGTGATAACAAGAGTTGTATAAAGATGACAGAGAATCTAGTGTTTCATGAAAAATCTAAGCATATAGAAATCCGATATTTTTATATAAGGGATAGGTACAAAAGGGAGATATAAATCTCCAGTATGTGAGTACCGACGAGCAAGTTGTTGATGTGTTGAATAAGCCTCTATCTCGATTAAAGTTTGAATATTTTCGTGACAATCTTGGTGTAGTTCGAAAAGACTTTCCTCTCAAGAAGGAATAGTGATGGGACTACAAACTTTCCTTTCAAGAAGGAATGATGAAGATATGGACCCTCTTTGTAAAGGAGGAACAAGTCGAAGATATGGACTCTCCTCAGAAAGGAAGAACAAGTCGAAGGTATGAAACCTCTTTAGACAAAGGGGGAGCAGGTTGATAATATGGATCCTCAATGAAAATAACGAGTGATGATGAGAATGACATCGATAATGGGATGACAGTTATGCTCTAACATGAAAGAGGCCAAGTGCACTTGAAGATGTTGACAAGGTCCGACATTCACTTGGGGACGATAGTATCCTCTCTTGGGGATTGCAGGCATAACACTCTGTTCATGAGAGTGGTCCTTACTAGCTAAGGATGGCCCTGTAGATGTTACTCTCGCATGGAGAGTACCCACATTTACTTGTGGATACCATAGAATAACACTCACTCAAAAGTGGTCCTAACCTTAGTGGTAAGGATGCTCTACGATGAGTCCTTATGGATGACAGGGCTGACATTTACATGTGGCCGAGATCTACTTTGCATACATTACTCTTTTATGGAGAGTATACCTACATTTATATGTAGATGCCATATAATAACACTCGCTTGAGAGTGTTCCTAGACTCAGTCACAAGGATGCTCTACGATGAGTCCTCACGGATGCCGTAGTATAACAGTCAGTTGGGAGTGGTCCTAGCCTTAGTGGCATGGATGTTCTACAACGAGGGCCAACACATGGGCGCGTTCGATATCTACTCTACAGACAATACTCTTGTATGGAGAGTATGCTTACATGTATGTCTAGATGTCATAGTATAACACTCACTCAGGAGTGGTCCTATCTCTAACTGGATAAGGATGCTCTACGATGAGTCCTTACGAACAACAAGGCCTCCATCCAGGTTCGATCAAGATCTACATTCACTTGTAGATGATTCAGCTGGTCGATACTATGGACCCTCCTCGTTAAGGGGGAGTAGGCAGATGGAGGATTGCATCATCCTTGGACATATTCCCTAAAGTGATAGGGATTGATCATCCCGTAAAGAGATCATGTGTACTGCAGGTAGCGTGGTAGTAAAGGATCAAGTAGATCAAAGTGTGGTTGCAAAGGATAGAGAATATGGAAGTGTTGCTGCAAAGGATCGAATTGCTGCTACAAAGGATTGAGAAGATCGAAGTGTTGTTGCAAAGGAACGAGAAGATCAAAGTGTTGCTGCAAATGATCGAGAAGATTGAAATGCTACTACAAAGTATTGAAAGGATCGAAGTGTTGCTGCAAAGGATCAAGAAAATTGAAATGCTGCTGCAAAGGATCAAAAGGATTGAAGTGCTACTGCAAAGGATTGAAAGGATTGAAGTGCTGCTGTAAAGGATCGAGAAGATCAAAGTGTTGTTGCAAAAGGATCAAGTGATCTTGTGATGCAGAAGATGAAGAAATTGAAGAGTAACTATTTTAGACACTCGTCAAGAGGGAGAGATGTTCGGGTACACAGGGTACTCCCAAAAGACCGAACACCTTGAGCAACTGCTTCACACAAATAGATCACAGATTAACACACCGATGTTTGTCATGTGGTTAAAACCCTCAAGAGGGAAACAGTCCACGGCCCCAGCCAAATAGCTAGTTGGAGCAATTTATTATGCGAAAGAAAGAAAGTTACATGAGCTTCTCATAATCGATCAACTAGCCAAGGACCCTCTATGCTCTTTAAATAGAGATCATAGACCAATCGAGTGTTAAGCCACATATCAATGGTAGGTGTGATCTAAGAGAATTTGAACCGTCGGATAACTCTATGTCTAGAACATATCGTGACCGTCGGATTAGATTATTTACAAATGCATACTAAAGAAACACACTTTTACCTAACGGATATAATACACAAGTTGATCTTAACTAACTCCTAAGTGTCTAAATATCCTAACATCCCCCCTTAAGAACAACTCGGGATAGGATTGAAGGATTTACAAAAGTGACACTATTAGGAGAAGGAAGGAGGCATTAGAGCCTATCGCCCCTTAAGGACACATTCCTGAACTCCTAACATGGATAGAAGTTTAGAAAACTTCGATTCTGTAAGAGACTTGGTGAAGATGTCTGCAACTTGATCATCTGTAGGGCAATAGAGAACTTCAATAACACTACCATGGACAAGATTTCTGATGAAGTGCATGTGCAGCTCAATGTGTTTGCTGCGCTGATGTAGAACTAGATCTTTGGCAAGCTTGATGGCACTTTGATTGTTGCACCAAAGTGGAGTAGGCTGCTGCTGCTCGAATCCAAATTATGAAAGGATCTGTCGAAGCCATAAAGCTTCCTGACTGGCATTAACTGCGGCTTGATATTCTGCTTATACTGAAGAAAGAGCAAGAGCTTATTGTTTCTTACAAGCCCAAGTGGCAGGTCCAGATCCCAGATTGAAAACATAACCTGCAATAGACTTTCGATCATCAGGATCGCCAGCCCAATCTGAATCAGTGAAACCAACCAACAAAGGTTCCCCCCTGTATTGTAATGAATCCCAAACTGAATTGTACCTCGAATATATCGAATTATTCTTTTTGCTGCTTTCCAGTGACTTTCATGAGGAGTTTGCATATAATGGGCAACACGACCAACGAAAAAGGAAAGGTCAGGACGGGAATGAGTCAAGTATAAAAGACTACCAACAAGTTGACGATTTAAGGTGGCATCTACTTCAGGGGAAGTACAAGTGGCAGAAAGTTTGACTCCAGACTTGAAGGGAGAAGGGGTTGGTTTACAATCTTCCATGTGGAAGCGACGAAGAAGGTCACAAGCATACTTAGACTGGGAAAGAAAGATTCTTTCTTTGGTTTGCAAGACTTGGAGACCAAGAAAATAATGCAAATGTCCTAAGTCTGACATTTCAAAATTTTGCTTACTGGATTTCACCTGGGTTATAAGTTTAGGGTCACTACCAGTAAGGATAAGATCATCAACATAAAGAACAAGTATGATGAGATGGTTTCCTACTTTCTTGGTATAGACATTGGGGTCAGAATGGCATTTAGAAAAACCAGTGTCAAGGAGAAAGCTATCCATTTTGGCATACCAAGCTCTAGGAGCTTGCTTAAGGCCATATAAGGATTTCTTAAGGAGACAAACAAGGCTAGAGTTATTCTAAACATATCCAGGAGGTTGTTCCATGTAAATTTCCTCATGTAAATCACCATGTAAGAAGGAAAACCTGACATCCATTTGATGGACTTCCCAGTTATGTAAGGCTGCAAGGGAAAGAACAAGGCAGATGGAGTTCATTTTTGCTACAGGGGCAAAGGTTTCATTGTAGTCAATCCGTTCAACTTGGGAAAAACCTTTGGCAACTAACCTTGCCTTAAGTCTTTCAACACTTCCATCTAATGCATACTTAGTTCTATAGACCCATTTACATCTGACAAGTTTTCTTCCTTTTGGAAGCGGAACAAGATCCCAAGTATCGTTCGCCATTAAGGAAGGATATTATTCATCCATAGCTGCATCCCAATTTGGATTTTCTGAAGCTTCTGCAAAAGTTTTTGGATCATGATTCTCAGAAACTTGAGCCAAAATAGAATAGGCTCACTGAAACTGAGAACGTGTTCGACGTTGATCTCTAGGATCACTGGCAAGATCACCAGCTGCTTCACATGTTGAATGGACCCATCGAGGAAGTATTGGTGCTAGTGAAATTTGAGGAACATGAGCAGGCGAAGGTGGATTTTAATCCTCACTATCATCATCAGAAACTGGAGTTGGAAACCTGTCAAGGAATTTGGAAGAAGAAGGAGAAGGCACAATCATTGAATCAGGCTCGCAGGCCAAAGATGGCACACTTGCCAAGTTAGGCTCGTAGGCCAAGAGATTTTCATCAAATTTAACATCTCTTCTAATGATTATATCATGTGAATGGGGTTGAAGAAGTCTATAACCTTTTACATCTTCAGAATATCCAAAAAATATGCACTTTTCACTTTTAGGCTGCAATGCTTTCCGTTTTTCATCTGGAATGTGAGCCCATGCTTCACAACCAAACACACGAAAGTGACTTACATCTGGTTTAATTTTACTCCATGCTTCTTCCGGTGTTATACCTTGTAAAACTTTAGTGAGTGTGCGATTAACTATGTAATTTGCACAATTTATGGCCTCAGCCCAATATTGAAGACTTAGTCCCTTAGATTGGATCATACAATTAGCCATTTCTTTTAAAGTGTGCTTCTTTCGTTCAGCTATACCATTTTGTTGTGGTGTATATGGAACAATGTGCTGTTGTTAGATTCTTTGTTCAGTGCAGAAAGTAGTGAACTTGTTGTTAACATATTCTCCTCCATTGTCAGATCTTAACTTAATAATTTGATGACCAGATTGTTTTTTAACAAGGGCCTTGTAGGCCAAGAACATGTTAAATACTTCACTCTTAATTTTTAGGAAGTAAACCCAAGCGCATCTGGAGTAGTCATCAATGAAAGTTAAGAAATATTTGAAACCAGAAAAGGATGCAGATGGAAGAGGACCACACAAGTCTCTATGAAGAAGCTCCAAAGGAACCGAGGCGTGCCAAGAGGCCCTTATTTCAAAACTGTCTGGTTTAGTTTTACTCCATGCTTCTTCTGGTGTTATACCTTGTAAAACTTCTGTGGGTGTGCGATTAACTATGTAATTTGCAGAATTTATGGCCTCAGCCCAATATTGAAGACTTAGTCCCTTAGATTGGATCATACAATTAGCCATTTCTTTTAAAGTGCGGTTCTTCCATTCAGCTACACCATTTTGTTGTGGTGTATATGGAACAGTGTGTTGTTGTTGGATTCCTTGTTCAGTGCAAAAACTAGTGAACTTTCTATTAACATATTCTCCTCCATTGTCAGATCTTAACTTAATAATTTGATGACTAGATTGTTTTTCAACAAGGGCCTTGTAGGCCAAGAACATGTTAAATATTTCGCTCTTAAGTTTTATGAAGTAAACCCAAGTATGTCTGGAGTAGTCATCAATGAAATTTAAAAAATATTTTAAACTAGAAAAGGAAGTAGATGGAAGAGGACCACACAAGTCACTATGCACAAGCTCCAAGGGAAGTGGGGCATGCCAAGAGGCACATTTGTTAAAACTATCTTGATGATGTTTTTCGAGTACACAACCGGAACAAACATCATCCTTGCAAGATACCATTGGAATAACAATCACCATATTGTCTTTACATAGTTGTTGCAATGAGCGATAATTTAAGTGACCAAATCGCTCATGCCAAAGTTTGCTCAAGTTATGACTATGAGCAACAAAAACTGAAGGAAAATGTGATGACCCAAAGTTGTTAAATTTGTACAACCTGGTAATATCATCAACAGTTCCAGTAGCTAGGACATTTTGAGGATTTTTAAAATCCTTGATTACAACGTGGTGAGGTGTAAACGTCACAGTTTTATCTTCACCTGAATGAGTAATTTGATAGAATGATAACAAATTGCAGGAAATTTTTGGAACACATAGTACATCATTGAAATAACCATTTTCTACTAGAACTGTTCCAAATCCTACAACACTTAGAGATCTATCATCACAAACAAATATTTGTTTGGTGTTACATTCATGCATAGTAGAAAATATGGCTTGATCCTTAGCCATATGATAAGATGCTCCATAATCAATAATCCATTCATTTGAAGTAGAAGAAGAAGATGCAATATAAGAGTAACTAGAATCTAAAACAAAGGAGTCACAACAATGAGAATCACTTCCCTTAAGATTGATAGATTCTTGGAATGGATTATTTTACCTGTCATACAATGTGATGTGCTAGTATTTTGGAATGTTGGATCTCCATAGATTCACCTACATGAAACACACAACAAAGCACATAAAATATCAAAGTATCAAGTACATTCTATAATCATTATGCTGATGACTAAGGAATTCAACAATGAAACAAGTTATTAATACACAATATTATTCATGGGAAAGGAACTTTCATTGCATTAATGCAATAAGAGAGAGAAATTACAACCAAGACCCTTAGTGTTGAGAAGTCTCTTCTTAAGCAAAACCTTTCCTCCAAAGCTTCAAACTTGCCTACCAAATGCTCACTCTCCTTGGCTATAGTTGGACAGAGTTTTGATGTTGTAGAATACTCTTCCTCTTTTTACCCATGGGGGATGAGCCAATACTTATAGCCATGGGAGGATAGGGAAGGTTGAGATTATCATGGGTGAGGTGGAGGGGAGTTACTACAAGGATGGATCTCGAGCCCAGATGGTCCAGGATTCTAGGGATAAGGTTTCCACGAAACCAAGCTTCGAGAAGCTTCTTTTTTTACCTTTAAAACTTGAGCACCACTATTTGTCAACTAAGACAGAGCGTTACCCATAGTGCACCACTCATTGTATGAAGGCATGTGGTAGTGGAACCACTTTTTGTTCATGGAAAACATGTGTTACACATGGAGGTAACACACATTGTCCACAAGGAAAGTGCGGTGGGGGACAAAGGCATGAAATCATTGATCCTGGCCCAAATTCAACTTCATAACTTCTGTATTTGAGTCAAGTTTCGATGTTTGGTTCTCATGATATGAAAATGAAGAGAAATATGTGTAACAGAATCCCCCCCAAATCATGAGGCTAGAGGGTTAGGATAGGTGAATGCTTTGTAAGAAACAAGTTATCACTTCAAGCTAAGAGTTCATGAATCGAAGATTTTCAACAACCAATCTCATTCTGCAATGTATCAACACTTCGATTCATATACATATGAATCTCATCATGGCCGTGGACCAATACAAAGCAGATCCATGTGAGTTACAAACAATAATGGCTACTAGAATACAACGTAGATACATGCAAAGAAGACTCAAGATTGGACATAGATACCATACATACAACACAGATCTATGTAATACATATGCAAATTTGAGCACAACCACGACCATACAAATGTGGATCCATGTTAAGACTCATACAAATACTCCATCACAACCTGGGGAAAGCAATGAGCGCTTAATGGATACCCACGGTCTTCGCCTCGTCTTCAACAAAGAATGATTCTATCCATGTGATTAAAATGTCTTGATGTCGAACATGGTAGAACCCACTTGATTACTGATCAATGATGAGAACCGTTAACAAGTGCAAGAGAGATAATCATTGATGTCAATGATCAAGGTACCTAGTACATTTCCCTGAATGTGAATAAATGATTTGATGTCAAACACTCATTTGAATCTTACGATCTAAGTTCGATGATGTAAACCTATGTCGAAAGTGAGAGAATCTGTCATTGATGCATACAGATCTCAAGGCACTACTTTGTTTCTAATACTAATCTCGGATGATGAGTTGAAGTTGGTAGGAATAGTCTCGTCGAAGGAGGGCCATGACGAATCCCACATTAACGACACAAAACTTGGAACAAAGTTATGGAATTTTAGTTGGTGTAACCATAGGACTGACTCAAAGGTAACTGACACAAAAGTAGTTTTGACAGTAGATGCAAAATATCAACATGATTTTCAATTTGAAAATAGGGCGACATGACCGAAGACTTGGAAACATTGACTTGACAAGGTGGATTCCAATACATAATGCGACGATGGATGGTGCATTCTTTGAAAGACTCAAAGGAGTGACATGAGTCATGAAAGTGGATCGACTCAGAAGCAAGCTGAATACACAACTGACTGAATTAAATGCAGACAAGTGCCATGTTCAAAGGTGCCTACGAGCTGCCATTATTGAAAATGAAAAATGGCTCCCTTCCCTCACTTTCCCCATCATGATTGATGAGTGCCTCTTTTTTTTGTTTTTACAAGTTCAAAGAGGGTAACAAACACTCGTTGTAGCTTATCATAGGATAAGTCCATTCTCACATGTTTTACAAACCTCAAAAAGGAGGGGTTCATTCCCAAAAGAGGGCCTCTTAGTGTTTAATTTAATGAGTCCATTGAAAGTAAACTCGATATCGTTCACATTTAGAGAGTCTGAATGAAATGGAAGAAGACTCCAAAAGGTTCTTTTTTGTATAATTTAGTCTATGAGGCCAAAAAACATATAAAATAATACCTTAGAGAACTCTTCTAGTTGATGACTAGAGTATTCCTTTTTCGTAACTTGGTCAATCCAAACCGAAAAAGGGGTAAACTATCGTCAGAAAGACGACTCTTCAAGTCCTTTTACGAGCGTGAAGAAGACAAGTTCACTCAGCGATCTTTTCACATTTTAGGAGTCTGAAAAGAGCTTAAAGAAGAATCATTTAGGGTTTCTTTTTATGAAAATGAGTTTAACAAGGCTGAAAAAGAAGTAAAATTTAACTCAGAAATTTAGTACTAGATTTAACGAGCACGAGTAAAATTTCAAAAATAGTGCACATGAGCTTTTTTCGTTTTGTGCGAGGATGAAAAATAAAAAATAAACTCATTCACAACAAAAAATACAATTTCTCCATGGCCTGCAAGTCTCAAAACGACCATTAGACTCAAAAAATACTAAAAACTAGACTTTATAAACTATTTGAGGGTAAATATTTAACAAAATAATTAAAATAATGAAATAAAACCCAAAAATATTTGAATAAAAAGCTAGTAAATAGTAAGAAAGATTTACCATTTGCATTTTTACCCTTTGGACAACATTTTGAGCCATTTAGGGTGCATATTTCAGACGAGGATTGCAGAGCCGTTAGGTCACCATTTTTATAACTGTTAGTTTCTTGTAAATCCTAAACTCATTCCCAATCTTTTCATGGTTTTCTTTTTCAATTTCATGCAAGTTTTAGGGTTTTAGGGGAATTGACCCAAAGGGAAAACGTGCCCACCAGGTATTTCTCTTTCCTCTTTCAGGAAAGAAGGTGCAAAGGTGACACCACACATTTTTATATAGAAAAGGGCGGTGGCACTGCTCTATCTTAGCGGGGGATAGACGGTGCCATAAGTTTCCCTAGAACATAGTGAATATAGGACAAAAGAATGAATTTTAAGTATTTTAAATTACTGGATTTGTATTCTAATGATTGATTTTAAATTTTGGGCAGGATATCTCCAACAAAATATGGTAATCTGGAAAGAAAGAGAGCATGAGCTCGATGACATTAGAGCTAGGAATGATGTTGGGACTGTGGCTTCTTTACATGGGTATGGGCTCTTGAAATTCTTCAACGTGTCCAACATGAGGTCATAGGTAAAGCTACTAGAGTACATTCTTAGGACGTGGAATCCTGAGCAACAGTACTTTGAGGTAGGGGCTGACATTCTGACGCTGGAAGTGGAGGATATTTACTTTCGTATAGGATTATCATGGCAGGGAGCGCCCATTTCATTAACAGGTCCTCATGGTGGGGAAATCACCACATAGCCTAGTCTTATTGATCATTATTACTTTCTGGGTACCCAAATGTGTAGAAAGAAAATACCTATCAAGGATGTCATGGATCTACCTCTGCACATAGTACTATTCACCATGCAGTGCATCTCGAGGAGCCAAGGGGATCACCAAGCATCTTGCGCACACATGCTCTATGCCTTGGAGGCAATGGCACCCATGGTCTTCAATTGGGTGGAAGCCCTACTTGTTACTATGAAGGAACAATTGAATAACTGTCGGTGATTAAGAGTTGAAGCAATTTGGCTATGGCACTATATTAGTGTCCTTTTTCGAGAGAGAGTACCACATCTAAGGACACACGTGTCCTTTACTGAGTTGAGGGCACAATATCCTCATATGTTGCATTAGGTGGAGATCATGGCCCTCCATGGTGGTGGAGGATCTAACGTAAAGTATAGGACCACGTTCTTCTGATGGTTAGATGGTCAGCTCCTCATGATTGAGGACTATGCGTACACCGATACCGACTTCAGGGGAGATTTGGATCTGTCCCTGCCAGTAGAGCTCAGTGGGGTGATATGGGTAAGTGAGACAACAAGACATTGATGTTTTTATATTTTATGTTTTATGATTTTTTTATGTATATTAACAAGACCTAATTTTCTCATGCAGACGTGGGATTGGCACGATCTGGGGGCTCATATCCCATTGACAGGTGAGTGGGGGCATGCTTTGTACATAGAGGAGATGTCGAGATGAATGAGCTAGAGGAGAAACTCAACTGGTTGACACTAGATATCCCAGACATCACTGTGGATGACCTCCCTAGGAGGTATCATGGACACACCATCAACAAAACCATAGAAAGCCATCTGATCTGCAGAATCAAAACATGGGATAAGCAGTATTGACAAAAACTCAAAACCATATTAAAATAACAAAACCTCACTAAAAAGTAAAAAATGTACATATATACAAGGCACTAATGCAAAATATATCTCAAGCATAGTATCTTTTCAAGTACAACCCATTGCGAGGTTGCCTGAAAGGTATCCCATCATAGACTATAATATCATATGCCCCTTTTACTAAGACTGACTCACGATAACAGGACCATACCACATTGATTCAAGCTTTCCCTTCCCAAGTTTGTCATGTTTTTGATCGTAGGTCAGAACCATATCTCCTTCATTAAAAACATGAGGCTGAATTGATTTATCGTATTGAGCCTTGAACCATTTTTTGTGTGACTCATTGGCCAAGGCGACATCCCGTTGAGTCTCATCAAGGTTCAAAAGATAAAGGAAACATTCTCCATCGGTAGAAGTGTTGGGTAGAATCTCAACTGCAAGTTTGAGTGATGGAATTTCACACTCGATAGGAAGGACATCTTCCAGTCCATAAACTAATTGAAAAGGCGTAAAACCAGTTGTTGTTTTGACTGAGGTTATGTAAGCCCAAAGTGTGGAAAATATAGTTAAGTGCCAATTGGATTTATGATCTCCAACCATCCTACAAAGCATAGTCTTCAAGACCTTGTTAATGGCTTCAACCTGGCCATTAGCTTGTGGATAGTTAGGGGTTGATTTTTCATGACGAAAACCCAACTTGGTACTTAGCTTGACCATCATCTGATTAAGGAAACAAGATCAATTATCAGTTACTATGGATTGTGGAACTCCAAAACTATCTATGTGGTGATTAAATAGGAATAGGGTGATAATATTACCATCCTCTACATATGTAGGCATTGCCTCAGCCCATTTTGTGAAATAATCCATAGCTACAATAATGTAACCATGCCCCCCGGCTAAGGTAGGATTACAATGCATAAAGTCAATCCCCCATTTGGAAAAAGGGCTAACAACAATGACGGGGTGTAACAGAGTAGGGTGGGAGCGCTTTTTTGGATAGAAAATCTGACATGGTGGACATTTTTAACCGCCTCATGACAATATTTAAATATTCAGGGCCAAAATTACCCAACGCGAAGGATTTTCTAAGATGTAGCCATCCCATAAAGATGACTGCCACAAGCTCTAGAGTGGCAGTCGATCATGACTTGTTCATCCTTGTCATGAGAAAGACATCATCGAAGGATAGAGTCAATACCACACTGGTATAAGGTGTCATTAACAATGAGGTAATACTTAGCATGGTGATGAATGCGCCAATGATCGTCACGGGAAAGATTGGGATGAAATATTTGGGTTTGGATATATATGATCAAATATCCATACCACGGGTCGTTTGTGCTGATAAGGAACAAGAATTCATCTGGAAATGAATTATTGGGCTTAGTTTCCATGAGAGCATGGGGAAGGTCACACATCAACTCTGCGAAGACTAGAGACTTCTTGGAAGCTGTCTTAGCGAATTCGAGGTCAAATTCCTATAGAATAACAATCCAACGGGAATATTTCCCCCCTAGCACGTGACGAGCAAGAATATAGTACACAGGGTTTTGATATGCAAGCACGGTAGTAGTGCGAAGTAAGCTGTAATGATGGAATCGTTACACAACGATGATAGTATCCAAAGCTAGCTTCTCCACATGTGAGTAGCGGGTTTTCAGAGTCAAGGAGACTCTTACTCAAATAGTAGATCACATGTTCTTGACTGTTCGTATCATCCTGTGTTACACCCCTCCTAGTAGTGGAGGCAACAATGTAAAGCATAAATTATTTTGAATAATTTGGGGGGTGCAACATAGGTGGGTGTGTTATAGTATGTTTCAAATTGTCAAAATCTCTTTTAGTCTGATCATCCCACAAAAAAGGAGTGTTCTTTTTCAATAGACACATATAACAATGTGTTTTCTCTGCAAAATTGGATACAAAATGACGAATAAAGTTTGCCTTCCCTTACAAATTTTGGAGTTCAGTAATGTCTTTCGAAGGTGGTAAGGCCGCGATAGCAGCAATTTTAAGGGATCAATTTGAATCCCATCCCTAGAAACAATGAAACCAATTAAACGTCCATTTTCAACACAAAACAAAACGCTTGTGTGGATTCAGCCGAATATGGTAATGACGACATCGAAGAAAAATGTGTCTAAGATGCCCTGAATGATCTTCCTGCTACTATGAATGACCAGGCCAGTCATCTAGATATGACTCCACTATGTTTTTTATATCATGAAAAACATACGACATAGCTCGTTGGAAGATATCTCCAGTGTTGTTCAAGCCGAAAGATAGTTTCCGATAAGAAAAGGTTCCCCATGGAAAAACAAATGTCGTTTTGTGTTGGTCAGCACGTAAGATATCAATATGATTATAGTTGAAAAATCCATCCATAAATGAAAAAATGACACTTCCAGCACAATTGTCGATGATCTAATCGATGTGAGGGGTAGGAAAGTTGTCCATTGGAAAAGCTTTGTTCAGGGCCCAAAAATTGATACAAACCTTAGTAGTGTCCTGTTTCTTGGAAACATAGACAATATTAGACACCCACTCGATTAAAGGCATGGGATAGATAAAACCAACTTTCAAAAGCTTAGCAACTTCAGCTTTAATGGCTGCAACTTTTCTTGGGTTGACCTAGCAAAGTTTTTTTCCTAATAGGTCTTGCCGTCGGGTATGTATTGATATCAGGTACGACAATAGGTGGATCGATCCCAGGAATTTCTTCATAATTCCACACGAAAACATCATGTAATTCCTTAAAAAGAGCTTAGTATTCTTCAATTTCAATTGTCGAGCAGTTTTGGACTATGTGTACATGCTCAAAAAACCTGACTTAACCGAGATATCAAGGAGAATTGTTTTGGTGATGTTGCATAAATTCCCTTTAGAGTCAACACCTTGCAGTAATTCTTGTGTTTGTGGATACTAGACTATATCGGAATTGATCAGAGAAACAAAATATGAAACTACTGAATTGGCATTAGGAAGAAATGAAGATCGATGATGGGAGTCTTCCCATAAAGATTCATCCAGACTCAGAACCTCCATAATAGACTCGTTTGATGGAAAAGTCTGTGAGAGATATCTAAAGTTGGGAGAGGGGAATATATCTAATAAGGTAGATGGTAAGGATCTGATGCCACCAAATTATGATCATCTATGTAAGCATAAGAAAAAAATGAATGGCATCATACAGGGCTTCGTGTGGACTTGGAGAAGACGATTCAACAATATCTTTTCCTTTAGACATGCCCCTGGTCATGGAGGATATCATGTTTACCATTGGAGTTTGTGTACTAGGAGGGGCAACGTTGGATGGAAACTACCATGAGTGAAGAATATTTCAAAAATACAACCCCTAAAGACTGATAGGGAGGAGGTGACTTCCCTAACATAGGAACATTATTTGTCGTGGAAATAGTAATATTCAGTGAGCAATAATTGAGTTTGTCTATGGTCACAAATTTTTCTTGATGTGGGAATTGGAGTGTGCAAAAAATTGACGACGCAATGACGTTCATAGCATAAAACCAATTCCTTCCTAATAATAAATTGTAATATAGAGGAGCATCGACCACTTCTACCTGGATAGAAATGGTCCCCCCCCACAGTTCGATGGACAATGTCGGTAGTAGACCGTGGGGTTGAAAACCTCATTCATTGAAAGATTTTAGGGTGGCTGGTAACTTACTAAGCTCAGGAGAACCAATGGCTCTCGAGCAAGACATAGACAAAACTGAGGTGGAAGCTCCCCCATCCAAGACGGTCCGATGGACCTTTCTACCCACCACTCCAGTAACAATTTGAAAAGCGAGCTGATGGGATAGCCGCGATTTATAATTCTTCGCATTAAAAGTGATCATGGTGGAATTCTCAAGATCGAAATCCATTAGGATTGACACCAAATTCTTGTGTTGTGTAGGACAACTTTAGAGTACTTCCAGCATGGACATAGCACATGTTTCTTGAGCTATATCTTCAATAACATTATAAAATTGAGCAGCTCGAGCACTAGGATTGAAAACATTTTTACGTATTGTACTCTTTGGAGGACGCAAAATTGTGTCGAAACAATGTTTTTCAATAGTGAGAGCACCATTGGAAGAAGGTGGAGGAGAAGGGTTGACGAGAGAAGTATTTTCGGAAGAAGCACCATCATCTTCCGTCTCAGGTGTTTTATAAAATGCATGACTTCAGGTAGTCAACGCAACTGTTTCGACATACATCATGCAAATGTCTTTAGTAGAGGATGAAGGACCATGCAAAGATGTATGGCCAATCAACTGTTGCTGTGACGAGAAGGGGTTGGTAAACACTGCTGGTGTGTGATTACTTTTCAAAATTTTATTAATCTCTTCACGACGAGGATACTCTTTCATGAAGTGATCATATCCACACAACAAAAAAGGATACTTAACCTTCCGCTTAGGTTTGGTGTCACTCTCTGGAGTTGATGTTTTGGTACTTTCCTGCTAGTTTCTAGGTTTCTTATTCTTACCTTTCCTTTTCTTCTTGTTGCCGGGTGATTGTGAGGATTGAATTACATTCACCTCGGTGAAAACCGTAGGAGTAGAAGAATTATTAGTTGAAGCACTTTGTTGTTTAGTAGGATTAGACATGGATGTAGGTTGGATCATACCAACAACACCATCCACACGAGTCTCTGCAGGTGGCTTGTTAGGGTCGGTGCCGGGACGAGGAGCATTAGGAATTAAGTCATATAAGGTTCCAGACTGAGAATAGACTAAGTATAAATATTGGTCTCGGCTAATAGCTTGCTCTTTCGTGACAACGCCAGCCATGGCCACATCTCAGAAAATAGGAGCCAATAAGGACTTGGTGAACAAGTGATCCAAAAGTTGATCTAGAATGAGAGACTTGATTAACCTTCGGTGCCTCCTCCACTTATGAATGTGATCTGATATGTGAGTAGAAGTGTTTTGCTGAAGAGAGGTCAAGAGATCTGTACCAGTTTCAAATCAGATAGGTAACTAGAAATGACTAAGAACACAGATTCCAACGAATTAAAATCCACAAACGAGTGTTGTGGAAGTTCAATATACCATTTTGCGACCGTGCCAGTCAATTTTCTTTGGAAGAGTCTCAATTGGATATAATAATCCATAAGGGAGTTAGATGAACACCACAAATGGAAGATGATCATAGCTCGTTAAGAAGATATCTCCAGTGTTCTTCAAGCCGAAAGGTAGTTTCCGATAAGAAAAGGTTCCCCATGGAAAAACAAATGTCGTTTTGTGTTGGTCAGCAGGTAAGATATCAATCTGATTATAGCCGAAAAATCCATCCATAAATGAAAAAATGACACTTCTAGCACAATTGTCGATGATCTGATCGATGTGAGGGGTAGGAAAGTTGTCCATTGGAAAAGCTTTGTTCAGAGCCCAAAAATTGATACAAACCTTAGTAGTGTCCCATTTCTTGGAAACAGGGACAATATTAAACACCCACTCGATTAAAGGCATGGGATAGATAAAACCAACTTTCAAAAGCTTATCAAATTTAGCTTTAATGGCTGCAACTTTTCTTGGGTGGACCTAGCGAATTTTTTTTCCTAATAGGTATTGCCGTCGGGTATGTATTGATATCAGGTACAACAATAGATGGATCAATCCTAGGAATTTCTTCATAAGTCCAGACGAAAACATCATGGAATTCCTTAAAAAGAGCTCGGTATTCTTCAATTTCCATTGCAGAGCAGTTCTGGACTATGTGTACATGCTAAAAAAAACATGACTTAACTGATATATCAAGGAGAATTGTTTTGGTGATGTTGCATAAATTCCATTTAGAGTCAACACCTTGTAGTAATACTTGTGTTTGTGGATACTAGACTATATCGGAACTGATCAGAGAAAAAAAATCTGAATCTACTAAATTGGCATTAGGAAGAAATGAAGATCGATGATGGGAGTCTTCCCATAAAGATTCATCCAGACTCAGAACCTCCATAATAGACTCGTTTGATGGAAAAGTCTGTGAGAGATAATCTAAAGTTGGGAGAGGGGAATATATCTAATAAGGTATATGGTAAGGATCTGATGCCACCAAATTATGATCATCTATGTAAGCATAAGAAAAAAATGAATGGCATCATACAGGGCTTCGTGTGGACTCGGAGAAGATGATTCAACAATCTCTTTTCCTTTAGACATGCCCCTGGTCATGGAGGATATCATGTTTAACATGGGATTTTGTGTACTAGGAGGGGCAGCGTTGGATGGAAACTCCCATGAGTGAAGAATATTTAAAAAATACAACCCCTACAGACTGATAGGGAGGAGGTGACTTCCCTAACATAGGAACATTATTTGTCGTGGAAATAGTAATATTCGGTGAGCAATAATTGAGTTTGTTTATGGTCACAATTTTCTCTTGACGTGGGAATTAGAGTGTGCAAAAAATTGACGACTGAGAATAGACTAAGTATAAATATTGGTCTCGGCTAATAGCTTTCTCTTTCGTGACAACGCCATCCATGGCCACATCGCAGGAAATAGGAGGCAATAAGGACTTGGTGAACAAGTCATCCAAAAGTTGATCTAGAATGAGAGACTTGATTAACCTTCGGTGCCTCCTCCACTCATGAATGTGATCTGATATGTGAGTAGAAGTGTTTTGCTGAAGAGAGGTCAAGAGATCTGTACCAGTTTCAAATCAGATAGGTAACTAGAAATGACTAAGAACACAGATTCCAACGTATTAAAATCCACAAACGAGTGTTGTGGAAGTTCAATATACCATTTTGCAACCGTGCCAGTCAATTTTCTTTAGAAGAGTCTCAATCAGATATAATCATCCATAAGGGAGTTAGATGAACACCACAAATGGAAGAGGATCACATGATTTTTGGGATCTTCTTCCTACTTTCCATCAAAGTTTGGAATGTCTAACGAAATTTTGACCGGGATAGAAGGCCAAAACTGATCATGTTGAATGGGGTCATTTATTAAATTGGACAAGCCAGGCAGATCCAATGTAGCAAAAAATGGAAGTTTCCAGTTAGGTTGTGGGTAATTGTAATACTAATAAGGTAAGGCTACCCCGGTAGGAATAAAGGTTTGTTGAGGTTGACCGTAAAACCCACCAAATTGTTGATAGTTGGGAGCATTTTGACCCATAAATGGTGGTTACACCTGGTTAAGTCCGGCTTGAGGTCCATAAGTAGGTTGATCCCACTGATTGGTAACTCCTCCAAGATAAGGGAGATATGAGGGATTATTGTAATGCGCCCTGCTAAGGTATTGATTACCAATTTTAGGTTGTTAATTAGGAGGGACCCAAGTTGATGTAGGAGGCTGCAAAGTAGGACCAATAGGACCAATACCAGTATGACCACTAGGTCCAACATCTGGAGGGGGAGAATGTGAAATATTGTGTATAATAGGTACATAAGATCCTGTAGCTGTTTGGGATGTAAGAGGGACAAATTGAATTCCAACATTCGACAAATCTATGGGAGGATTAGAAGCTCCTCTCATATGTGAATTCAACAAAGGATTTTGGGCTGACAGTGTCACTCTTAAAGGAATGGCAAGTATAGACATCGTCGGTGCAGACAGAGGTTTAGCTGTAACAAAACTAGAAGGAATATACAATGACCTACCTAAAATATCACTTGGTAAAAGGTAGGGAAAGGGTCTTCTAGAGTTTGGGGTAAACTCCATAGCTGACACATTCACGATAGTAGTAGTACCGAACCGAGAGATAGCTTGACCAAGGAAAGTCTCCCAAAATGGAGCATTAGGACCAAATATAGGAGCTAATGTTCCATCAAGCTGAAATTGATTAAGATCAGCTCTGGAAGGATTTGGGATGACAAAGGATGTGTTCTGAGAGGAGGGTTTCTTCACTAATGGTGGTCCTAATAGGTCCGTCACAGGAGCATTGGGAAGAGGATTTCAAATCCTTTCTCTTCTACTGGGACTCCTTCTAGTTCAGGCATAGAAGTGCTACCTTCCTCGGAATTTTTCTCCATGTCTCTTTCCATGGGATCTTGACTCAAAGGATTCAAAGGATTTTTCGATGATAAGCCTTGTAACCGACAGGACCTCCCCCACCAGAAATAAACCAGTTTGAAAAAATCAAACTGATCTCAAAAAGGAAAAACCTTATCTATTTAGACAGATCAAATGCTACTCAAGCTAAATCAACAATCATAAATTGTGATAGGAGTGGTAAAAATTCAATATCCTCGTAGGATTTGCAAACCACCACAACTCGCGATATACCGTAGGGTCTAACAGTGAAACACGACAAGGAGGATTGGGACCGTACCCTTTCCTGAACACCCGATTACCTAGACGACACGTGCGTAGTAATCTCCTTGAGCGCTATTCTTGATATATTGCGGTAATAGGATGATCAAAGGGATATGCTCAGGTGGTCCCATGATCTCTAAAAGTGTCTCCCTATATACACAAGGTACGCGGGAGCTCCATTCCATAGTAGTGTTGTCTAATGCACAATCATTTGAAAGGGGCCTTCCGATATACAACTGAGTACACGAAGTAACTTTCTATATACCTCAAGGGTACATGAAAGGTCGTTCTATGTACGAGTGGTACGTGGAAGAACCACACGATCGTCGGGATGCCGTGCATGAAAATAACGAAAACCCCTACGCTTAAAGACCTCGGAACACGTCTCTAACCTATCACACCCTTCTACAAATTTTAACCTAAGTCTAGCGCTTAATTTTATCTTTTGCGGTTAGGTGAATGCATGAGGTGAGTACATAAAAGTAAAACCATGCAAAATGCTTATGTAAAGATTTTGCTTTCACTTTTTGCGAAATGCCCTACTCAAGGAAGATATAGAGGTTCAGTTGCTACTTATCCAAAATAACTAAATCCCAAGCAAACAAATATGGAACTATATCTTCAAATCTATTGCAAGCACATCATGACTTCAAAAAACGTGACATTTGAAAAGGAAAATGACAAGATCTCTTTTTGAAAGAAAGATTACCATGACTACTCAAAACACCATATTTTTCAAGCTTATTCACAAATGAAAATAAGATGCACACAATACATTTTTATTTTTGTATGAGACCAAGAATACCTAAGAAGCAACCAGAAATTAAATACTTGAGAGTCTGTAAGACCAATCAATTCTCTACCAACTCATACCTAATCTTGACCTAGACTTTTCTCTTAATTTTTCAAAATAAAAAATGATAACAATCTCTAATTTAAACTATGAAGAAAAATTAAGCAAATCTATTTTCTTTCAATTTGATTAAACAATGTTCAGAGATTTGGATCTACACTTTCTTTTTCAAAGTTCTTCTTCAACCAAGATGAAAAGCTACAAGAAGCTCATAAGCTGATTCAACTAGTTCTTGGAGGTCTTACCTAGCCAAGCCTAACTCAGTTTCCAGATTTCAATTCAGAAATGAAACTATCAGAAATAAGCCAGAACAATTTCAGAAAACCAAAATACAACAGCCAAGTTTTAGAATCACGTTGGGATTAAAAACCCTACCTGGCATCGCTGCTTGAAGGCAGAGAACATAGCGTTACTAATCCATCACTGCCTTCTGCCAACATGAACATAGCGGTGACACCTCTCTCTGTCCACTGGATTTATGCAGAGGCACTGCTTGTTCCCTCTGCAGAAAGTGCGTTGACTACTCTTGGTAAACTGCCCGGGTGCGGTGGCACTTGCAAATTCCAGAAAAAGACACAAGGCGAAAAGAAAATGTTAAGGTTCAATTTATTGGCATCAAATGATAATCAAAAGCAAGGAAATAAAACATATAAGGAATATATGGACAGATCTAAGCAGGTCTGATAAATCTCAAATCAAATCCAACTAAACAACTAGTAGATCCGATCAATGAAGAAATTGAAGTTTGAAGCAAGGAAAGAACTAAAAATAACTAGAAGTTTTAACACTCTCCCCAATATGGTCACCAGATTTGTTATTGGAAATACTCACCTTCTGTGGACATAAGCTGTTTCCCTAGCCTAAAACACTTGAAGCTAGAACAAAGTAGTCACAACAATGAGAAGCACTTTCCCTAAGATGGATAGATGCTTGGAATGGATTGTTTTACTTGTCATACAATGTGACATGCCAATCTTTTTGAATGATGGATCTCCACAGATTCACCTACATGAAACACACAACTAAGAACATACAAGATCACAGTACCAAGTACATTCTATAATCGTATGCTGATGACTATGGAATTCAACAATGAAACAAGTGATTAATACAAAATATTATTCATGGGAAAGGAACTTACGTTGCATTAATGGAATAAGAGAGAGAAATTACAACCAAGAGCCTTAGTATTGAGAAGTCTCTTCTTAAGCAAAACCTTGCCTCCAAAGCTTCAAACTTGCCTACCAAATACTCACTCTCCTTTGCTAGATTTAGCCAGAATTTTTATGTTGTAGCATAATCTTCCTCCTTTTACCCATGGGGGATGAGCCAACACTTATAGCCATGGGAGGATATGGAAGGTTGATATTCTCATGGGTGAGGTGGAGGGGAGATCCTACAAGGATGGATCTTGAGCCCAGGTGGTCCAGGAGTCTAGGGATAAGGTTGCCATGAAGCCAAGCTTTGTAACGTCCCCATACACCATAATGCAGATAAATTAAAATTTTTACTTCAAGAACCCTTATTCTCCTTTGAAACATAGGGAATGGATGTTAACACACACTTCAACCTTCATTACTAGGCATAGAAACCACTATAAAATTCATTCCTCCCTTTTACAGATCCATTTTGTGACCAGAATCCCTCTTCTGCACTGAACTTGTGATTTCCACCTTCTGCCTTCTATCTTGTAGAACTTGGGAATTAGAAATATAAAACACGATGGATTCCTTCAACCACGGTTTCTCCTTCTGCTTTCTGCACTTACCCCTTCCGCCTTTCCAAACTCGAAACTCGGAAATCAGAAACATAATGTGTGACATAAACATTAACCTTCCGTGCTTCCACCTTTCCGCCTTCCGCCTGGAACTCAAAAGTCAAAAATCAAAACACGATGGAGTCCTTCAACCATGGTTCCACCTTCCATAGTCCGCCCTTCTGCCTTATAACCTCGAAACTCAGGAATCAGAAATCTAATGTGCACCAGAAATACTTAACGACTCTTCTGCCTTCCACCTTCTACGCTTTCGCTTTCCACCTTTCCGACCTCGAAACTCAGAAATCAGAAACATAATGTGCAACAAAAATAATTTACAAATCTTTCACCTTCCTTACTTCTGTTATCTGCCTTCGAAACTCAAAAGCCAGGAAACCAACTTTCGACCTTAACCTTTTCCTGCACTTTCGATTTCTGCTTTCTGACCTCGGACTTCGGATATCAGAAAGATAAATTTTTTCCTTAGAACTTTTCTGCGCTTCCAACTTCCGCTTTCCGACCTCGGACTTCGAAAATAAGAAAAGACCCTTTCTTCCTTGTTCAACTTTCTATTTTCTAGTTTCCGCCTTCCACCTCCCTCAAGCGGATTCCAAGGTGCGGAAACACCGAGTGAGATGCTTTTTGACTCTGTAACAGGCTCCTAACCTCTATGAACTTAGGAAAAATTCATTAAAACATACAAGGAATTTATGGGATCCATAAACTTAGGAAAATGCATTGCAAAAACACAAGGCATGTATAGAAGTAAAATGCAAGAAACATAACATAAGTAAACTTGTTCTTAATCATCAATATGCATTCAACATCATGGGTTTCACAGTGATAGGTAATAACTCCCGATTCAATTTATTCCCTTGCAAATGCATATATTTATACAGTTCATATGACGGTTGTGTTTCACCTTCCGCCCAGCCTTTTCGGCTTCCTACATAACTATTCAGTTTTATTTATTTACAATATATAATCCCTACGGATTATGTTCTAACAATCCCCCTCTTAATCCGAAGGGGTGTTTGTAAGTCCGAGCATGTTTCTGAATCTTTCAAACTTTTCTCGTCCAAGCGCTTTGGTGAAGATGTCTGCAATTTGATCATTTGTGGAACAATGTTGAAGATGGACTGTCTTGGCCTCTACATGATGTCGAATCAAATGATACTTTGTGTTGATGTGTTTGGTTCGATCACGGAATCTAGGATTCTTATCCAGCTTGATTGCAGAAGTATTGTCGATCAATAATGGAGTGGAGTTCTCTTGTTTTTCTTGCAAATCTTCAAGTATCTTCCTGAGCAATACTATTTCTTTTGTTGCTTCAGCTGCAGCCACATATTCTGCTTCGTATCATCCTGTGTTACACCCCTCCTAGTAGTGGAGGCAGCAATGTAAAGCATAAATTATTTTGAATAATTTGGGGGGTGCAACACAGGTGGGTGTGTTATAGTATGTTTCAAATTGTCAAAATCTCTTTTAGTCTGATCATCCCACAAAAAAGGAGTGTTCTTTTTCAATAGACCCATATAACCATGTGTTTTCTCTTCAAAATTGGATACAAAACGACGAATAAAGTTTGCCTTCCCTTGCAAATTTTGGAGTTCAGTAATGTCTTTCGAAGGTGGTAAGGCCGCGATAGCAGCAATTTTAAGGGATCAATTTGAATCCCATCCCTAGAAACAATGAAACCAATTAAACGTCCATTCTCAACACAAAACAAAACACTTGTGTGGATTCAGCCGAATATGGTAATGACGACATCGAAGAAAAATGTGTCTAAGATGCCCTGAATGATCTTCCTGCTACTATGAATGACCAGGCAAGTCATCTAGATATGACTCCACTATGTTTTTTATATCATGAAAAACATACGACATAGCTCGTTGGAAGATATCTCCAGTGTTCTTCAAGCCGAAAGGTAGTTTTCGATAAGAAAAGGTTCCCCATGGAAAAACAAATGTCGTTTTGTGTTGGTCAGCAGGTAAGATATCAATATGATTATAGTCGAAAAATCCATCCATAAATGAAAAAATGACACTTCCAGCACAATTGTCGATGATCTGATCGATGTGAGGGGTAGGAAAGTTGTCCATTGGAAAAGCTTTGTTCAGGGCCCAAAAATTGATACAAACCTTAGTAGTGTCATGTTTCTTGGAAACAGAGACAAAATTAGACACCCACTCGATTAAAGGCATGGGATAGATAAAACCAACTTTCAAAAGCTTAGCAACTTCAGTTTTAATGGCTGCAACTTTTCTTGGGTTGACCTAGCAAAGTTTTTTTCCTAATAGGTCTTGCCGTCGGGTATGTATTGATATCAGGAACAACAATAGGTGGATCAATCCTAGGAATTTCTTCATAATTGCAGACGCCGCATCATGTAATTCCTTAAAAAGAGCTCAGTATTCTTCAATTTCAATTGTCAAGCAGTTTTAGACTATGTGTACATGCTCAAAAAACCTGACTTAACCGATATATCAAGGAGAATTGTTTTGGTGATGTTGCATAAATTCCCTTTATAGTCAACACCTTGCAGTAATACTTGTGTTTGTGGATACTAGACTATATCGGAATTGATCAGAGAAACAAAATATGAAACTACTGAATTGGCATTAGGAAGAAATGAAGATCGATGATGGGAGTCTTCCCATAAAGATTCATCCAGACTCAGAACCTCCATAATAGACTCGTTTGATGGAAAATTCTGTGAGAGATAATCTAAAGTTGGGAGAGGGGAATATATCTAATAAGGTAGATGGTAAGGATCTGATGCCACCAAATTATGATCATCTATGTAAGCATAAGAAAAAAATGAATGGCATCATACAGGGCTTCGTGTGGACTCGGAGAAGATGATTCAACAATCTCTTTTCCTTTAGACATGCCCCTGGTCATGGAGGATATCATGTTTACCATTGGAGTTTGTGTACTAGGAGGGGCAACGTTGGATGGAAACTACCATGAGTGAAGAATATTTCAAAAATACAACCCGTACAGACTGATAGGGAGGAGGTGACTTCCCTAACATAGGAACATTATTTGTCGTGGAAATAGTAATATTCAGTGAGCAATAATCGAGTTTGTCTATGGTCACAAATTTTTCTTGATGTGGGAATTGGAGTGTGCAAAAAATTGATGACGCAATGACGTTCATAGCATAAAACCAATTCCTTCCTAATAATAAATTGTAATATAGAGGAGCATCGACCACTTCTACCTGGATAGAAATGGTTCCCCCCCCCAGTTCGATGGACAATGCCGGTAGTAGACCATGGGGTTGAAAACCTCATTCATTGAAAGATTTTAGGGTGGCTTGTAACTTACTAAGCTCAAGAACCAATGGCTCTCGAGCAAGACATAGACAAAACTAAGGTGGAAGCTCCCCCATCCAAGACGGTCCGATGGATCTTTCTACCCACCACTCCAGTAACAATTTGAAAAGCGAGCTGATGGGATAGCCGTGATTTATAATTCTTCGCATTAAAAGTGATCATGGTGGAATTCTCAAGATCGAAAGCCATTAGGGTTGACACCAAATTGTTGTGTTGTGTAGGACAACTTTAGAGTACTTCCAGCATGGACATAGCACATGTTTCTTGAGCTATATCTTCAATAACATTATAAAATTGAGCAGCTCGAGCCCTAGGATTGAAAACATTTTTACGTATTGTACTCTTTGGAGGACGCAAAATTGTGTCGAAACAATGTTTTTCAATAGTGAGAGCACCATTGGAAGAAGGTGGAGGAGAAGGGTTGACGAGAGAAGTCTTCTCAGAAGAAGCACCATCATCTTCCGTCTCAGGTGTTTTATAAAATGTATGACTTCAGGTAGTCAACGCAACTGTTTCGACAGACATCATACAAATTTCTTTAGTAGAGGATGAAGGACCATGCAAAGATGTATGGCCAATCAACTGTTGCTGTGATGAGAAGGGGTCGGTTAACACTGCTGGTGTGGGGTTACTTTTCAAAATTTTATTAATCTCTTCACGACGAGGATACTCTTTCATGAAGTGATCATATCCACACAACAAATAAGGATACTTAACCTTCTGCTTAGGTTTGGTGTCACTCTCTGGAGTTGATGTTTTGGTACTTTCCTGCTAGTTTCTAGGTTTCTTATTCTTACCTTTCCTTTTCTTCTTGTTGCCGGGTGATTGTGAGGATTGAATTGCATTCACCTCGGTGAAAACCGTAGGAGTAGAAGAATTATTAGTTGAAGCACTTTGTGGTTTAGTAGGGTTAGACATGGATGTAGGTTGGATCATACCAACAACACCATCCACATGAGTCTCTGCAGGTGGCTTGTTAGGGTCGGTACCGGGACGAGGAGAATTAGGAATTAGGTCATATAAGGTTCCAGACTGAGAATAGACTAAGTATAAATATTGGTCTCGGCTAATAGCTTGCTCTTTCGTGACAACGCCAGCCATGGCCACATCTCAGAAAATAGGAGGCAATAAGGACTTGGTGAACAAGTGATCCAAAAGTTGATCTAGAATGAGAGACTTGATTAACCTTCGGTGCCTCCTCCACTTATGAATGTGATATGATATGTGAGTAGAAGTGTTTTGCTGAAGAGAGGTCAAGAGATCTGTACCAGTTTCAAATCAGATAGGTAACTAGAAATGACGAAGAACACAGATTCCAACGAATTAAAATCCACAAACGAGTGTTGTGGAAGTTCAATATACCATTTTGTGACTGTGCCAGTCAATTTTCTTTGGATTCCTTCAACCACGGTTTCTCCTTTTGCTTTCTGCACTTACCCCTTCCGCCTTTCCAAACTCGAAACTCAGAAATCATAAACATAATGTGTGACATAAACATTAACCTTCCGTGCTTCCACCTTTCCACCTTCCGCCTGGAACTCAAAAGTTAAAAATAAAACACGATGGAGTCCTTCAACCATGGTTCCACCTTCCATATTCCGCCCTTCCGCCTTCTAACCTCGAAACATGGGAATCAGAAATCTAATGTGCACCAGAAATACTTAACGGCTTTTCTGCCTTCCACCTTCTACGCTTTCGATTTCCACCTTTTCGACCTCGAAACTCGGAAATCGGAAACATAATGTGTGACAAAAATAATTTACAGATCTTTCACCTTCCTTACTTCTGTTATCCGCCTTCCAAAACTCAAAATCCAGGAAACCAACTTTCGACCTTAACCTTTTCCTGCACTTTTGATTTCTGCTTTCTGACCTCGGACTTCAGATATCAGAAAGATAAATTTTTTCCTTAGAACTTTTCTGCGCTTCCAACTTCCGCTTTTCGACCTTGGACTTCGAAAATAAGAAAAGACCCTTTCTTCCTTGTTCAACTTTCTATTTTCTAGTTTCCGCCTTCCACCTCCCTCAAGCGGATTCCAAGGGGTGGAAACGCCGAGTCAGATGCTTTTTGACTCTGTAACAGGCTCCTAACCTCTATGAACTTAGGAAAAATTCATTAAAACATACAAGGAATTTATGGGATCCATAAACTTAGGAAAATACATTGCAAAAACACAAGGCATGTATAGAAGTAAAATGCAAAAACATAACATAAGTAAACTTCTACTTAATCATCAATATGCATTCAACATCATGGGTTTCACAGTGATAGGTAATAACTCCTGATTCAATTTATTCCCTTGCAAATGCATATATTTATACAGTTCATATGACGGTTGTGTTTCACCTTCCGCCTAGCCTTTTCGGCTTCCTACATAACTATTCAGTTTTATTTATTTACAATATATAATCCCTATGGATTATATTCTAACAATCCCCCTCTTAATCCGAAGGGGTGTTTGTAAGTTCGAGCATGTTTCTGAATCTTTCAAACTTTTCTCATCCAAGCGCTTTGGTGAAGATGTCTGCAATTTGATCATTTGTGGAACAATGTCGAAGATGGACTGTCTTGGCCTCTACATGATGTCGAATCAAATGATACTTTGTGTTGATGTGTTTGGTTCGATCATGGAATCTAGGATTCTTAGCGAGCTTGATTGCAGAAGTATTGTCGATCAATAATGGAGTGGAGTTCTCTTGTTTTTATTGCAAATATTCAAGTATCTTCCTGAGCCATACTATTTCTTTCGTTGCTTCAGCTGCAGCCACATATTCTGCTTCTGTTGTTGAATCTGCCGGAACTGACTGTTTGCGTGATCTCCGTGAGACAACTGCTGATCCAAGACTCATAGTGTATCCAGAAGTTGATACTCCTGTCTCCTTATCGCCATCAAAATCTGTGTCTGAGTACCCAATAATTTTGAAGTCATCCACTTTAGATTACTTGAGTCCAACATCTTGAGTCCCCTTCAAGTATCTTAGAACTCTTTTTGCAGCTGACCAGTGTCCTTCACAAGGTTTATCCATGAACTTTGAAAGTATTCCAACAACATAAGAAATATCTGGTCTAGTTGTTGTAAGGTAGATAAGACTTCTTACAAGTTGTTGATACTTGGTCGCATCCTCAAATTCTTTTCCTCTGCTTGATGTAAGCTTCATTTTCTGTTCCATTGGAGTAGAGATAGGGTTGCATTCTGTCATGCAAAATTTGTTTAGTATTTCTCCAATATACTTTTTTTGAGATAGGAATAGGTACTTAGGATGTTGAGTGACTTCAATTCCTAACTAATAGTGGAGATGTCCCATATATGTCATTTCAAAGATCTTTTTCAAATCTTTCTTTATGGATGCTATATAGCTCTCATTGTTCCCTGTCATCAAAAGATCATCTACGTACACCACAAGATACACAACAGATCTTCCAACTTTCTTTATAAACAGTGTTGCATCATCAAGATCAAAATGTTCGAAATTTAACTTCAAAAGATGCTCGGTTAACTTTTCATACCATGCGCGAGGTGCTTGTTTTAGGCCATACAAGGATTTGACAAGCTTGCATACCTTTTGTTCTTTTCCTTTCACAACAAAGCCTTCTGGCTGAGACATGAAGACATTCTCTTTCAAGTCTCCATTCAAGAAAGCAGTCTTCACATCCATCTGATGAACTTTCCACCCTTTCTGAGCAGCTAAAGAGAGTAAGTTATGGATGGTAGCCCATTTTGCTGTAGGAGAGAACGTTTCTTCATAGTCAATTCCTTCCTTCTATGCATAGCCTTTTGCTACAAGCCTTGCTTTGTGCTTGTCAAGTGAGCCATCTGATCTGTATTTGTTCTTGTACACTCACTTGCAGCCAATTGGTTTGGTTCCAACTGGAGGGTCAACCAGCTTCCAAGTTCCATTCTTCATGAGTGCATCATACTCATTCTGCATAGCTTCTTTCCACTCAGATCGAGTAGAAGCTTCTTGAAAGGAAGTTGGTTCAAAGTTAGCAAATAAATTAAATTCACAATCAAATGATACATCCATGTCATCACCTGAATTATCTGCTTCTCCTCCATGTATTTTCGAACTTCTTGTTCCCGTCTTTCCAACTTCATCCAGATGG